>JANZXV010323061.1:0-14665 GCA_027576455.1 Erythroxylum roigii | reverse complement strand
TATTCTAAAATTTAATAATTATTTAGAAAATATCTTTTAAAAGCATAAAATTTAAATAAAATCGGGTTTGATAATTAATATATATATTAACAAATTAATATAAGTTTATAAATATGTTTTTATTTTTAAATTATCTATTTTAATAAAAAATTTTACTATTATTTATTAATAAATATTGTATTATATTTACTAATTAATTTTATCTCTAATTTTTAACTAACATTTTAGTATTAGTAATAAATTTATAACTATAATTGATAGTGACAACTAAATAAGTTTTTGTTTATATTTAAAAAATAACAATTAAAAATAAGAAATAATTACTAAAAACATAATAAAGAATGGTTGTGAGACCAAATTCCCGTAAAAGATCCACTTCTGTCTAAATATACATGTGCATAATTAACCAAGTTACATCTTGTATTTGGTGATATCTAGATAATTCTAGTTGAACTTGATCATTTTAGAAGAGAAGACAACCCTATATTAATGCAGTTGTGGAATTAAATAAGATTGTTGCAGTCTTCGTACAACAGTTAAAGTTAAGTTTGCTAAAGCCTAATTGCTTTTTTGAGAAAGTTATTTTAAATTTTTTTTGAGAAACTAAAGCCTAATTGTTGACTAACAAATATGTTTATTTTTCACTGCATTATACTACTAGTGTTTCAGTGTTCACTCATATTTTCAACACGCAAGTGTTTAATACAATTCAATCAAATAAAATGAGCAATGGAAATATGGAAAAGCCAACCGACTCTAGTTACTTTCAACTTGAATTATTTTCCAATAAAATCTCGTCAGTAAAAATTTTCTTTTAAAGTTCTCAACTTTTTTTTTTTACGGATTAATGAATGTATAATATCATAAAAATGAACTTGCAAATAATGTCTTTATATAAGCTTACAAGAATTTATAGACCAAGTAAGCTAAACTAACCATTTTCTCTAGTAACCCACTAAATTTGTAAAGAGTTGACATTTCTTCTACTAACTTCACTAAATTAATAGAAAATTGTCTCCTTTAAACCAGTACCTCCATTAATAAATGCTAAATAAAAATTATTATATCATCATATAAAACTAGTAAATATATTATCAATCAATAATATTACATGTTTTACGATTAATTACAAAAAAATTCATCCAAGTTCTTAATTTTATTTTCCCCTTATTCTCCAACATTCTTCTCCCATGATTTTCAAATAACTACCTCTAATATTCACTATAGCCATTATTTATTTTCGATAGTTTACCGAAAGATCTTTTTATTTATGGACTTGTCATATTTGTACCCTATGTCTGTATGGTTAGCGTCTTCAACAGGCAGAGACAGAACGAGACGGGACAGAAGAGGACGGAACAGAACAAGAATTGAAGACAGTGAAATGTTTGGTTGCAGTGGACAGGACAGAGAAAATTGTCTTTGTCCTGAGGACAGAAATGTGTTTGGTTGCAAGGGACAGAACAAAAAACAGTGTTAATGATAAAAATGCCCTTGTAGTATAATAAGAAGAGTTGATGTAATTCATTTGTTATTTTGTATAAATATTTAATTTACAATATTCAATTATGTTATTATCAACTTGTAGATGGGAAAAAATTTCTATTATTATTATTATTATTATTATGTATATTATTATTATTCGTGGGAGACGTTACAAGGAGGATAGTTTCGACTTTTCACAAAGTTGTCCGATGGACAACTCTTCTTTGTACCTCACTTTTATTTAATTTGGACAGAAATTTCTGTTCTTGTCCACTAAGGACAGGACAGAAATTTCCAAAGACAGCAAGCAAACACGATTAAGGACAGGACTTTTGCGTCCTTGTCCACTGTCCTCACTCCTAAGGACAGTAACCAAACGTAGGGTAAATATCATAATTGTTTCCTAATGCTTAGATTTCGGGAATGTTTATAACATTAGGACAGTCATTTTTTCATTTCTTGAATGTTAGAACACTTAAACCTAGCAAACTCAAAGCAAGCATGTTTTGGAAAATTAATTCCCTATAAGAGGAAACAATAAATACATAAGAGAACTTTCATCAAACACCTTATAAGCTTCAGAAATTAAACCCTAACTAACAACAAATAATATGACTTCTCCCTTCCTTCACACATACAAACACATCCCATATAAATTAACACTCCATTTATACGAAAACAACTCAAACTATCACCCAGAAACCTACCATTCACATACCATTTAATGACAACATTTAAAGCAAAAATAATACCCAAACAGCGTCTTACTTACACAGAGTCTCATATGACGTTGTTTGTTGTTAATCAAACAACGTCGTTTTTAAACAACAAAACATTTGGTGGCGTTTTAGAAAAACGTTGCCAAACGTATATAGAAGAGGGGTTAGGGTTCGATTATAACGTGGTACGAAAACAATATCATCTATCATTACCTCTATTTCTTTTTAGTTTGTACCATTTAGCGATGAATTTTGAAATTTGTCACCAAATGTTATAATTAAAACTTTTTAATTTTTACAGTAGTTTTGGTACTTTTTGAAATTTAACATTTTTATAAAATTTTAAACAATTTATGCATAATAAATAGAGTTTTGTTAGACACATCAAATTTTCATATAATGTATATTAAAAATTTACAACAAAACAAATAAATAAATATAATATGCATTCATATATAAAATGTTGTTTTGATTTATAAATATCTTAAATTACATTGTTTTTAAATGAATTTAGTTTTATACTTACATTCATTGTTAATAAAATTAAATTGTCGGCTATATAATTGGCTTCCAATTTAGAAATTATCGCCAATACTAAACTTTTTTTATAGACTTTTAAATTTGCTAAATATTTAAATATAGCATAAACATAAATTACTATAGAAATTATATATAATAAATACATATTTATGATACCATATTAAATTGTGAAATCATATATATTCAAAAATTAATAAAAATGTATATGATATTTTTAACTAAATTCATTCGTACACTTATACAATCTTGTATTATTGTTTATAGATATTAATGATTAAGAAAAGTAGTTAACTTAAATTTAAGATATTTTGATCTTATTAGCATTAAAATTTTGATTCGTCAACAATTTAATGAAAAGGTAGCCAAAAGTCCCATATGTTATTTTTTATTAAATTGCTATTATTATTATTATCATCATCATATATGGTAATTAATATAATGTTATATGAATGTATAGATAATAATTATGACTAGTTTAATGACTTATGAATTAATACATAATTTATAAATTTTCTTATATCTTACTTAGGTAATATATATTACTCTATTTAATAATTATTATCTATTTATTATATAAATTTTTTTACCTTATCATATAATTAATATATTATATACAATTATGTTAGCCAAACGTGAACCCAAATGGTAATGGCAAAGCATTTGGTGACGGGTTTTTGAATCCTCATTAAATGGTTTATTTCTTCCGATTTAATCGGAAACGACGTTGTTACCTTAACAATAAACGATGTTTTTTTCTACCAGGTTATTAACACAAAAACTAAGTTGTCTTCATTTTTGTGTCAGCTGTCGTATATTATCTTCACAAGCGGTTAAAGAAGCGTTATCTTGTCTTTTATGATCGTCGCACGTCTTGTGGTCCTCATCGTCAACAAAGCATCGTATGTTATGTTGGTACGTATTGTTCTTCCCTTATGTTACCAAGAACCCTCCTTATTGTGCTATATTTTTTTGCTACGTCCCAAAGTTAATGTGGGCTTTATGTTCTGCAATTGATGTATGTGTTTCCCTTTCTATTTATGTTTGGAAGATTATGAATTGTGTTTCTGTATTCGAAGATGATGGGTAGACTTTTTTTGCCAACCTCTAGTTGTTGTTTGAGGAAACCCTCCTAATTGTTTGATGGAAGCTCTATTAAGGATTCAAGGCACGATTGGCAACAAATGTTTATATAAAACATTTATCTTATGATTCCTTTTACACCAAATTTGTACCACTACTAAAATGTAATACTTTGACTTATCATCGACAAACTAGCATAACTAATCACATTATTAACATGGAATGCAGAAAGTGTCCTATGCATCAATTCTTTCCATCAACAATTCATTTATGGGATTTGAATACCAAACAAATTTCATTTAACATAGTAATTTTATGATATATTAAATTTTCATAATTAAACTGTTAAAATCAATTCATTGAGGAATGCCGATGTGGCGACTAGTTTTTTATGACAGAAATGAGCTCCGATGGGGGGAAGGTGGGAAAATTCTATCTAGTATAGAAAAAGTCGATGTAGATATTTCGTTATCATACACTAATCACCACTTGCCTTCTATGACCAATCTTCTTCTTCAAGGTTTTTAGTATAATCTAAATTACCTCTCTTCCTTAATTTCTTGTATCTTATTTGCATCTTATTTGATTTTATATACTATGTCTTGTGTAAAGCTTACTCTAATCTTCAAGACAATATAGATAAAAATGGAAACGATGACAATATCCTTAGGGTTGGTACAGGATTAAGGCAATTGGTTGTTTTTGATCAATCATCGATTCCAATTACTATGTCTACTTAATCATGTATGAATGTGTTCGAGTTTTTCTTCGTAATACAGCTTCACTTAACTAGCTATTTAAGTTCCATACTAATTGTGTCTTAGGCCAAACGCATCGCATTAGCAGTTCACCTAATTCAATGATCCATTCTACATTAGTAGATTTGTTCACTGTATCCTTTACAAGTTTAGCTATAGCCAAGAAGTTGTTGGAAAAAGGTGTTAATAACCCAGCACCTAAGGGAAGATCTTTGATGTTTTCAACTGATGACTTCGAACGTGGAAGGACACTTATAAGGAATCTAGACATAGTGAACTCATTTACCTTTACCGAATCTCATATCACTTGGAATCTAAAAAAATAATCGTTTCATTTCATTTTTGATGGAATAAGCATGAAATTTTATTTATTTTTATGTCTGTAAGAATTTTGGAAATAGCCTCTATACTAGCTAGGGGTACGACTGCACACTATTGGACCTCTCCAAATCCCACGTATCAGTGGGATTCATATTGGGTGATGTTGTTATTGTTGTTGTTCTATCTCTATACGAATTATTAACTTTATAATTACAATCTTTTACTACTTAGCTACATACATCACTATATTATATTGTTTACAATTTTCAATTTTATGTATTATTATTTTATTGTTAATAAATATTAGTGATTAAGAATAATAGTTAACTTAAATTTATTAAAATTTAAACATACCTAAAATTTAACTATATATGATAAATTATTGCACATAAAATTTTAGGTATGATAAAATTTAACATATGTTAGGTATGACTATTATTGCACATAAATTATTGCACATAAAATTTTAGGTATGATAATTTAACATATGCCAATTTTATGATAATTTAACATATGTTAGGTATGATTAATTTAACATATGCTAACTCTCAGTGTATGATAAATTATTGCACATGTATAAAATGTACAAGTCACAATAAATAATAACTCATCTTATTCGACTTTTGAAGCTTTCTGTCTGTAACTTCTACCTGGTTCGAGTTAGATTAGCCCTAACAATCTAGTCACAAACAACCAAAAACTATAACTATATAATATATATATTTCAAGAGATTATGTGAGAAATTTGGGAAGATTCTAATATTACCAAATCGGGACAAATATAGGTAATAAAGACTAACTTTAACAAGATTGCCACTTAATTCAAAAAGTATAGCAATCAATGTTATAAATCATACCAATACCAGTACTAGGTTTCATTATAGTACAGTATTGTATTAGTACCGGTTGATACTAGGTATCATTTCAGGTAATTTTTGAAATTTATAAAATAGTTATTAAATTTTTAAAAAATTACAAAGTAGTCTCTCAATATATTTTACTGTATAATTTATAATCTATATCAACTATGTCTCTAAAAATCATAATAATATAAATTTAAAACAAGAACAAGCTATTAATTTTTATTAAAACTACTTTTCACATATTTGATATATAAATAATAACCACAGTCAACATGAAAAAGATCATAGACAATACCAAATATTTAAAATGTTACAATTTCATCATATAATAAATAATATTACATCAAAATATCAAATAAAAGGAATAATAAATATCCATAACTCTCTAAGTATTACAATTTACAACAAAATCTCGTGCCAAGGAAAGAATCAACTAAAAGTGAAACCTGCAACAAAAACATTTAAAGTTATATTTATATTGCAACTATAGAATTTAACATATACATAAAATATAAGTGAAATGAGGAGAAATGAAAACCTAGAACTTCATTTAATCAAATGTCTACTTAAATCGCATTGACCTCAATTTTCATTTGGTAGAAAATCCTCATCATTAAGAGGAGCCTCATTATCACCATCGTTCAAATTTATTGCACCAAATGACACGTCAATACTTTCCCACCTAAGATTATCTTCTAAGTCACTTTTATCTATCAAATTAGGTTCATCAGAAACTCAATCAGCCAAAAGATCGATATGTCAAGGTAAATTAGATCTACAGAACTACTTGTTCTATTAAGAGTCTTAGTAAGAAAATAAAATTAAATTATTAAGAAATTATATCTACCTTAATGATAAAAATAACTTATCTATCTGAAGCTTTGAGTTGCGTTGAATAAAGACTAATTTGTTCAATCTTTTATCTTTCAATCTATTCCCTTTGTTGGAATGGATGAATTCAAATGTGCTCCAATTCCTTTCACACCCTATTACATTCACGGATTAACTCATAATTTGAATTACAAATCTTTGCAATTCTGGAACACTACCCCTAAATTGGTCCCACTAAGCAACTGTAAGACAAAAAAGCAATATTATAAACAAAATAAAATGATGATTAATTTTCAACAAGTAACAAAGGTGAAAATATAAGTATATACCAAGCTTATCTCCTTGACGATAGCAATGGGCATCCCAAAATTACCAGAAGCATCCTTATAAACCTTTATTTGTAAGGTTAGGATATCTTGCATCATCTTATAAGCAACAATTTTTGTAATAATTAATAGCATTCTCTTATTAACTTCAACTTTCTTTGTAAAATTTGGTATAAAATAGATACTAGGATTCAAAAATAGCCTAGCTACAAGCAATAGAGAATAAAGTTGTCTTTCTCATCTCTAACTGATAACTGCATGATAAGATGTGTACAAAAAAGACTTTTCAGATTTTCTTTATTGCTCCCTTCATTCTCTCTATGACATTATAAAAACAATTCATTGTTGCCTTCTCATCAATATCTGCTAAATGAAGTTCTCTTACCAAGGCTCACAAAATAGGATTACAAATTGATGCTGAGACCAAAATTCATGATTTTTAAGTATAATTCTAGAAACCTCAATTATAAAATTAGACCTAGCACACTATAATAGGACTTACTTATCACTTGAGAACATTTGCTCCAACTCCTTCACCAGAACAAAACTCTAAAGTGATAAGAAATTAGTTGCAAACCTTGTTATAGTAAGATGACATAAATTCCTACCATTGATGAAATCCTTCGTCATCAAATTAAGGATCTATGCACGATTATAGATAAACTTGGTCACTTTCTTTGCTACATAGTCTCATCAATGATAGAAAAATGTCTAACATCTCTTTTATTTTTCAACATCATATCAAACAATGTGCAACACAAGGAGTCCAATAAAAAGAATGATACCTACTTTGCAATTTTTTCTCAGCTGCTTTGTAAGCATTGTCAATAATGGATTGAACAATGTTTTTAAGTCCAACTTTATTCACAACTTTATCAAATATCTGAAATAGAATATCAACATTTCTAACAAGGTCAAATATATCAATAGACTTTAAAAACATTGTCCCCTTAACAGAATAAACTAAAATTTTGATAATAGGTTCTTGTTTTTATTTTTCCAGCCATCACACATGATTAAACATCCATAAGTTGCCTAAGTTATTCTTCTTTCATACAAATAACTCTTTATCTCATAAACAGAGTTGCTAAAAAATTTACCTTTATAGTCACAATTGAAGGAGCCTTATATATTGGATCATAAGAGGCAATAACATCCACCATAAGCTGGTTATAATAAGACTATGGGACATTGTAAGATACACTTCAATTATACCATCATTTAGCCATTGTCATGTCCAAATTCTGAGTCGCTTCTTTAGATTGTAGGCACCATAAATTGAAGACTAAGCTTTAAAAGTTTTTTGTGGTAAAAAAGTTAGACATATGTTTTATTCTTTTCCTCACATCAGGTGTAACATTCCCTTCTTTTTGGGTAGGAATATCACCACCTTTAACATCCCCACAATCATCCTAACCACAAAAAAAAAGAACTTCCACAACCAATTTCATTATTTAGCCTTTGTCTTCTATCTTTTTCGTATTGATACCCTTGAAGTAAAGTCTTCATTTTCTATTTCATGTTATGTTTCATTTTTTGTACAAGGTTGTACTTCACCTTTGATCCCATTTAAATTCTCCTTTAATCTAGTGATTCTCTCACCTTCAAATGCTTGTTGTAATTCACACAGATGATATGATTTTTCATTATAAGAACCAATCTAGTATGAGCCCAAGTTGGATCATTAAATTTTCCTAAAATGACTAAATTATCAGGAGTACTAGAACTCCCCACCATTTATCTAAAATAAATAAATAAAGATGTGTGTCAAAATTAAATTAAAAAATTCATGTTCAACAATACAATTTTTGTATATAATATCATTATATAACTATAAAAATTCAATATTCAATTATAAGCATGCACAAATTCTAAATTTGCTCTATCTTACATGTTTCTTAATGATAACACACTTTGTAAAAATGGCTTTTCTTTATGATAACACACATCACAAAAATGATTTAAACACTTATAATTTCACACTATATTGAGAAATGAGTATTCTTGTATAAATTTGCATACTATTTTTTACTAAGTTTTTAACTGTCCATAAGATAAGATGATGAATGTGTATTTGCTCCTTGTAAGCTATGATTAGTATTTGTAATATTATTTCCTAGTGACAACAATAAATAATATAAAAATACAAACATTTAATTTTCTTAACTTAATTACATATATTCAAGGACTTAGTTATATATTAAATCTTATATTTAAATGATTAATCATATGTTAAATACCTTTTATATACAAACAATAATTAGTAATTGTATGTTTCATATAAATTAATTGACAATTTAACAATTTAATGAATTAATTTTGATCTCACTTTATGATTATTAAAATAACAAACAATATGACACGTTCTTGAATTATACAAAATTCGTAATGTCTAAATGTTCTTCCATAGTCCATATATAATATTATTTTGATCTCATTTCTTCATAAATTCACAATGCCTAATGTTATTGGACTATACACAATTCACACAACCAATTCCAACTTCCAAGCCTAAATTGCGTAAGGCATATTTTATAAACCATTCACAATACACACATGATGCAACTAAAACACAATGCAAATGTAATCCAAAGCAGAGACAAGCAATGTAAAACAAACAAAAAAAAAGAAATTGCAACCTAAGTTAATGAGGGTTGCAGGTATAGTTAACTAAAACACAATGCAATTCAGGTAGGTTCGTGTTGATTCAACCAGAAAGAGATGAATTTGGATTCCAAATTTGGATTCTACACCGAGGAGTTGGGAACTAGCTAACTAGGATCAATATACGCATAGAAGACCAGAGGACAACGAGTAGCGACGATGAAGACTAGAGGGCAGTGATAACGAATGGTCCCAAAGACAACAAGTAACGGAGGAAGTTGCGGGCATGCAAGGGAGACTGGTAGGGTGATGGCGTGTGGGTATTTGTGGGTGACTAGGAGGGCAGCAATGGGCGTGTGTGAAGAGTGAAAAGGGTTTGTGAGTGGGTTTTATTCCTGAAGAAGACACTAATAGGATGTTCGCTTCACCTGCTGGAATAGATAAGGAATGAAATGATTATTCTTAGGAATAGAATAGAATAGGTATTACTTTGTTTGGTTTATTCCTAAGAATTTCTAAGTTTGTAAGATCATAAATATTTGGATATATTAGACCTAAAAAAGTTAACTGACATCACGTACAACTTGTCGAGGAGGCTGAAATACCCACGCCGCTTGCATGATGATATAAACCAAGAAAAACTGGTTAAAACAATAAATAAACGTGTTATTCCCTTTTATTTAGTGTTTGGTTCTGCCAGATTCTGCTGAGGTTGGACGTTGTTATTTGGATCCATAACCTTTATCGAATACCTGCAAAACAAGCAAGGCACGCCGGGGGTTGTTTCCCAGAAGGCCCCTCCGACGCTCAAGTTAGTCTTTTGAAGAGGGTATTGGTTGCTAACAATTGGGAAAACTAGGGTTGTAATGCCATACCTGTATAATGGCGAAATAGTACCTTATATATGGGATAGATGCTAGGTTAAGGTCTTCACGTAGGTCTTTACGTTTGCATGGGGGACTAACACCTGCGAATGGGCTTCGGACGTATGGACCTAGACCTGGGCCTGGGCCTGGCACAGCCGACCCAACCACTAAGAAAACCAGAAGCTGGATATTGTACTCAGTGAAGTACGTAAATTGTGTGGAGTTAAGGCTTGAAGATTTTGAAGGTTTCAGCAGGTAAGTAGTGAATAAATTCTTCAGAGTTGGGGATTTATGAAATAAATTTGATAAATTACTAGCATCTGCATGGAAAATGGCATTAACATGTTTGTTCGTAAATATTGTGTTATTGGGGAAGGAAAATTTGGTTATAGTGTTTCTTTAATGTTTTGAAAGATTATTAGTGTTCCGGTGCGGTAAAAGCGGTTTTTGGAATTGTAATGGAAGAGATACTTTAGGTAGAAGATGAGTTAGGCATAAAATTTGTGTTCTAAATTCAGGAGAAAATCTGGATTAATCTAGATAGATTTTGGCAAAGTTTCCTTATTGAAAGTTATAGATCTTTCTTTTATCTTTCCAACGGTATATAATATGGAAATTTTGGACAGTGGAGTCAAAAGTTATGATTTTTATAAGTAGAGATGTTCTCGAAGCAAAGTAAGACGATACAAAAGTAAGACGAAGTGAAAGTAAGATGATACAAAAGTAAGACGAAGTGAAAGTAAAACGATACAAAACTAAGACGAAGTGAAAGTAAGACGAAGTGAAAGTAAGATGATACAAAAGTAAGACGAAGTGAAAGTAAGACGATATAAAAGTGAGACGATACAAAAGTAAGACGAAGTGAAAGTAAGATGATACAAAAATAAGACGATACAAAAGTAAGACGGAGTGAAAGTAAGGGGAAGTGAAAGTAAGACGATACAAAAGTAAAATGAAACAAAGTAAGATGAAGTGAAAGTAAGACGAAGCGAATGTAAGACGAAGTGAAGTAAGACGATTGAGGAAAAAGACATGTTTGATTCATTTGGTCATAACTTCTTCTCTAGACACCCAAATGACCTGATTCTTAGACCACTGGATTCGTAAGACATTGCTTTACATCTCCACCAAAAATGATAGCAATTTGAAATGAAATGAGAATGACTGAGTGGAAAACATACGACGGGTACAGTATGTGTACTCCGAGATAATGTGAACTAGTGCTATTTTGCTTAACATACTTCGGTATTTTGATGATTTCGGGATCAGTAGAGCTCCAAATGAGATCAATTGTTTGACAGAAATTACCCAGGATTATCATGAACATGCATTGTACATAATTCATTTCATACATGTGCATTATCGAATACTTATGGTTGTACAAATTGTGATATTGTGTATATTATTTATTATAGAGGGGCAACTGGAACGTCAACCTCCAGACGTTGCCGGATCTTCTAGGCATTAGCTTCGGGAGCAACTTATGAGTCAACCTAGATGTTTTCCTAGGATTGATTTGTTCTGAATGGTTTTGATTTGTTTAAACTTCCATATTATTGAGATGTTTGGGATCTGATTCTGAATTTCGGACGAAAGTCCGAGGGGTATAACAGTTGGGCATGTATTGGAAGTGCTTTGATCCGTTGTGAAATTTTGTATGTTATATTTATTCTCACGACTATTGAATGCCGGACTTAGGTCCGATGAATGTGAGTTTTTGATTGAACATCATATGGGATGTGACATGATCAGTATATGATGCATTTCATAAAATGCATGGACAGCTAAAGGCGTTGTGACTTGGGTGGCTAGTTTGAAGCCCTTCAACGTAGAGCTTTGCTCCGTGAACTCTGATTCTGCACGTAGAGCTATGCTCTATAAACTCTATTCTGACTGAGCCCTATAGGCCAGTATTTATATAAGTGATTGGCACTCAGTCACAACAATAAGAATGAACATGAGTCTCATGCATAGAGCATTATAAGACTGAAGATCATGACTGGTTTGCAAGGTGATATTGAATGCCTATGTGACATGACATATGCTTAAAATGAGTAATTATGCAAAATGTGATATGTGTATAAGATGTGGTGAATTCATCAATGATGGTTAACTCATTGAGTCCGCGAAAGTCATCAAAATTGCAACGTTATCTTTTCAGGATCGAGAGACGACTCTAGCTACTAAGAGGCTCTACCAGCCGCGTAGATTGTGTTTTGGCAGGAGAAGTCATGGCTCAAAGGTCGGTCAGCTGGAATTTGTGGACAGTTTAGATAGATTGTATATATTTTTCCTCTTTCATGTAGTCCTTTTGTATTAGGTTTTGATGATGTGCGTGCAAGGAGTGTTGAAAACACAATGTAGACTTTCAGTTTTATGCAATAAAATGAGGAAAAAGTTGGTTTTAAAATATTGTAGATTTCTTATGATGCTTTTCAAGAAATTGTAATACCATGCCATGTGAAGTGAGTGCAGTGATCGATCGTAGCGTGCCCTTATCTTAGGGTATGTCCCGGGATGACCTCCGGGTGCCCCGGTGTGTATTTCTAGGTAAGGGGCACTATATATAGGTGGTATCAGAGCATGGTTTGGCATCTGTTGGGACATACAGGAATGTTAAGCATGAAATATCGTGAAAAATGTGGAAAATGATTGAAGTTATTATTTGTTGTAGGTCATCCGCTCTGGGTGATCAGATTGATCAACCAGCTGACCAAGGATCTATAGGAGCCAGTAGAAAGTCCTCAGTACCTCTATTTGAGGGGTTGCCTCCTAGAGTTCCTGAGAGAAGGGAGACGAGGTATGATAGGCTACGGAAGCAGGGAGCTATTGATTTCTATGGCAGCACATAGGGTGAGGCCGAGGGATGGTTAGAGAGGACAGAGAGAGTATTCGACCAGATGGACTGCGAGCCTAATGAGAGGTTCAATTATGCAGTGTCTTTACTGCAGGGCCCAGCTTACAAGTGGTTGAAGACTGTTCCAGACAGTACCACTAGGTCTTGTCAATTGAAGCGGAAAAACTTTTTGAGGGTCTTCAAAGACAACTACATGCCCAAGATCTACTTGGACATGAAGATACAAGAGTTCTTGGAATTGAAGCAAGGCAAGATGTCAGTGGCGGACTATGAGGTCCGATTTAATGAATTGATGGGTTATGCTACTACTCTGATCCCTACAGAAGAAGACAAGTGTAGGAGGTTTGAGAATGGACTTAATATGGAGATCAGAAAAAGGTTGGCGAGGTCAGATATGGGCACTTTCACTGAGTTAAGAGCTGTCTCGGTTAGAATTTAACAGTTGATGAAGGAGAAACAAGGAGAGACTGGGCAAGGGTCCAAAGGAAAATGGCCTAGTGAGAGTCAGGGCAATTCTGGCATGAGCTTCAGTAAGTGCCAGAATAGACCATTCAAATCCTCAGGTGGATCCAAGCAGTCAGGATCTAGGCCGAGGGCCAGAATGTCACAAAATGGCAGTAAGAGAGGCTCAGCTCAGAATCAACTTCCAGTTTGTGAATATTGTAAGAGAAGGCATGGTGGTGATTGTCGGAGAATGTCTAGGGCTTGTTTTAAATGTGGCTCTATGGACCACTAGATTAGAGATTGTCCAGCTACTTTGGGGACTCAGATGCTGTCAGTAGGCGATCTGGGAGTAATAAAACAATTCAACAGAGCAGAGGTGGTGGATCTGGACAGAGAGGCCGAGGGAGAGACGGAGGAAGATCTTAGAGTTCTTCCATGAGGCCTGAGGAACACGGCAGTCGACCAAAGTCCCAGGCTAGGTTCTATGCTATGACCCGGTAGGAGGCCCAAGACTCACTAGAAGTGGTTGCAGGTGCGCTTCTTGTTTATGATTTGGAGGCAATTACACTGCTAGATTCGAGATCCACACACTCCTTTATCGCACCACATTTGGCATGTACATTGCATTGTGATAGGGAGTTACTGCAGTTTGGGCTAGAGGTGAGTACACCTCTAGGTAGTACTACTATCATTGGTGAGGTATGTTGCAGTTATGTAAATATAGTGCCCTGGAAAGCAAGTGTGTTTACATGTAACTTTATCTTCTTCAGCTACAATTTTGTAATGAAAATATTTATTATTAATAAAACAAAAGAGTTTGGTTTTACCTGTATGAGCATTATATATCTGGTCATAAGGTACCAAGATTCTTTTGTAAGTAATATACATATACACAGAGATGTATGGGAAACATGTATATTATTAGAATCTGAATTAATTGATTCACAGTTGAATAATCGAGTTGGTCGCTT
>JANZXV010322849.1:0-14667 GCA_027576455.1 Erythroxylum roigii | reverse complement strand
GTAAAAGAGTAAAGTTACTGAATAATACTCTCTTATTCAGCTTGTATTGTATCTAACAATTATATACAAAATACATGAACAACTGTATTGAATGCTAACTACTAACGTTTACACTAACAGTAACTGTACACTAACAGAATACAATTAAATTAAGCATCTAACTAAAAGACATATGATAATATCTTCCACAAGGAGTAGTTTTTATGGTAAAAAGACATTACTTTACTGTATAATTTCATGAATAGTGTAAAAATATTACAAGAAGTCCTATATTTTGTGAAAAAATTTTAATGTCTTTCTATTAACTTTCTCCATTAATTTTCATTTCACTCTATATTTTTTAGATTACCTTATATATTTTGCAGAAAACTTAATAATCAATAACTTCACCTTAAACCCAAAGAGCTTTCTCGAACCAATTCATTGAAACTCCTCCTCCTGCTTATCTATTATCTGTACACAAAGTCACAATGTCTTCCGCATATCCTAGCAAGTGTTCCCATATTGTTCTAAATTTACAATAGGAGATAATAATATTCAATTGGTTTTTATAGTGCTCTAGTGTTTTTAGTGTGCTTAAAATGTGCAATTGTGGGTTAGTTTGGGGTTTCAATGTGTATGATAGTTTATTGGTGAGAGAGTTTTCACACGATTGGATGCCAATCTTTAATTTATGGAGAATGCTTGAATTTCAGCACATTTATACACCCAAGCGATCAGTAAAGCAACCACGAAACAGCTAAGCTGACCAGTAAATAATCCTTCAATAACGACTACAATCAATTAATGCTACCCTCCCAACTTCATTTATTTAATGCGATCCACATGGTAGCTAGGTATGTTGTTGCTACATCTTCCTCTTTCTTGAGTTGTCCCTTTTCAGTCCCCTCTCACGCATCCCATTGAAGTAGCGAAAAACACACCAATTCAAGAGTGAATCAGGCAAAGCGCTTAGGATTAGCCATTGCACCGTATGAGACCAAACTGGAGAACATAGATGTTCATACCCAATCCATCTTATGCTTGCTTTAGCGTACGTCTCCGGTGATGGGACTAAGAAACTAGATTTCTTCATCTTGCTCATTTTTGTCGACACCAACAGTGGGATCTAATTACAAATAAGAAAAATACTCTCAGATCATATATACTCTCAGATAGAGTTGGCCTAAGGATATACAATTATCTGTCTACCTGGCACTGAACATCAATTCCAAGATGCTTGTATTCCACATTCAGGCATTTTGACAACATCGCGAGGTATCTGTGACCCATCCAGGTAGCCAGTAAATTATGTTTTATAAAAGCAACCTTATGCACATGATGGAGAGCACATAACAAATGGATATTGTAAAAATTTTTCAAATTAAGCATTTTCTTTGCACTAAAAAACAAACATTTTGCAAAACAAATATAGCCTAGGACAGTGGCCTTAGGTTAAGACTAAATAGGAAAGACGAAAGAAAGAACTGGGTCACAACCATGACCTCAGCTTCTGGTAGTTATCAATTATCTATGAAAAGACATGTTATGCATCGGATAGACAGACGGTATGCGTGTTTGTTCGATCTTCTGTACCCCAAATCAAAACTAGAAGTAATTAAAAAAAAAAAAAACGAACTTACGCTTTGGTAGCCCCATATAAGGTGTACAAAGGGTAGGAAGGAAGTACCACAGTTGAGCCAGAACCAATGTTGACAATAGCACCATTCTTCCTTTTCAACATCCCTGGAAGCACTGCTCTGACGACCCAAGTTGCAGAGTCAACATTCACTTTCATAATACCTTGCATCAACTCCGAATCAAGTTCATGGAAGTACAGTGCATAAGGGTACGCCAATCCTGCATTGTTTATCAGAATCCCCACGTCCAATCCTCTGATACCTTCCTCTATTATCTTGCATATCTCTTCCCCCGCACTTGTTGCAAGGTCGATTACTATGTTCTTGATGTCAACTTTTTCTCCGACTCTCTCTCGTATCTCCTTGACCGTAACTTCAATTTTTGCTGGGTTTCGACCAACGATAACTAAGTTGAGTCCCTTTGCTGCTAACTCCAAAGCCAAAGCCTTCCCAATTCCGTCTGTAGAGCCGGTGATTAGGACCCAAGATCCATACTTTTTCAGATTCTTTGGTGGCCTGAGGAAAACGACCCAAATCCAGTTGAAGAAAGCATGAACTATCTTTAAAATGGAAATGAAACCCCGAGACGTCGCAGCTATCAAGACAACGTCTTGGAACTCCATTGTAGATGTGTGCCTGACAGAGTCTTTAGACGGTGTCCCGTAGATACACATCAAATGCTCTGTTTACAACTTGTTTCTTTAAATTTCTTCCGTACATTTAGTTAGGGTACATATAAATGTGCGGATAAAAACAAATGGAGTATAATAAAAACCCGGAACAAAAATTGTGGTCCCGCAGTTTTAAATCATGTTCCTCTAAGATGATAGGTGCCGTCCGCACGTGTCACTGAGCCGGTTTGGTATCAGTAATAAGTTGGGAGCAGCTCAACTCGGCTTGAAGAGATGCCTTCGCTGCTCAAATGAAAACTGTAGGATTGCTGCATTTTCAGGCTATTGATCAGGGAAGATGCATAATGTAAAAGTTGAGCTTGGCAAGGTAAAAGGTAATAGTCGATTATAGTTACAATCAGGTATTTATTTGATTGTAATACTACTATTTACGTATTTATTTTCGGTAACCTACATTGCTCTTATCGTGTCTCATATGCATGTGTGCCTACTAAAAATAGCTTCCTTACAATGTAGGAAAAAGGCTGCGTACTATCTGCCTCCCAAATTCTGCTTCAATGCGAAATTTCGGGGTATAATGATGACAATAATGATTAGGCGAATATTACGAAAGCTAAAGGCAAGTGCCGTCTGCACGTGTCACTACGCATACCATAACCAAGAGGGTACATGAGTTGAGTTGTGAAAAGTGAAAACTAATGCAAGAAACAATTATTTTACGTAAATAGAGAAGTTGCAAAGCCTCAATCTACTCTGAGCTATCCGATACCATAAATTTTAAAAAAGTCAGTCGGCAATTTTAAAAGTCGAGTGGATGTGGATCTATTGAAAAGGGGGTTGAATACTCTTCCCTCGATAAGATTTAAGAGTCTTTACTCTTCTATTACTTAAGGAAAAAAAATCAAATTCCTAGGTAATGCTTCATTTTCATATGCCATGAGTGAATTAAAGCATTTTTAGTATATTTATTATTTAAAAATCTGAGGAGGTGAAAGCAAGTTAGATGTTAGGGTAACGATGACATAATTGGTGTTCTTCCTTTCTACGGATAGATGACCTATTTTTATTACCTTCTTCCAAACATGTAATTTGAACCTTTTCTTTTTGCATCTAATCATGACACAATTAGGGCCTTTTTTCACATCTAAAAGTGTAACTCTAACATACGCGTTGTGGTTAGCTTTGGAAACATACCAAACTTTCGCATCTTATCAGAGCGGGTAATATTGAGTCTTGTTCACAAGAGTGAGTAAGAAGAGAGCACCATACGAATTATGGAAACATTGTCAACCGTCCATGTTTATTTATCGCCAAGTTTGTCTATGTCTAGTTTGCCTTCTAGTGTAAAGCGAGTTTTATCAAACAAAATAAAAAATTTAGTAGAAATTACTCATGTGCCTGTAAAAAATCGTATTTGTAAGTCTTCGTTACCTTTGTTGAGTCCGTACAACAGTTATTCTCGTGACTGTTCTTGAACGATAAGTATTCGTAGTATTTTGTCTACTACTAGACCTCGTATGAAAGAAATCATCCAAAGTTTCAAACTGGAACAATGTGGTCTCATATCTATAACTGCAGAACAGTACGTAAAACTAGAAATCCCTAAGGAGCTGATCGCCTTAAGGAGAGAGCACAATCATACGCATCTACATGTTGAAGCTATACGACTTGTTCTTATCTTACATGGAAGAAAAGGTATTCCTACAACAGCTAAGGTATCCCTTCTCGACACTGCCTACATAACGTACCAAAAAGCCCTTATTAGTACCTTGTTGACAACGCTCAACAACGGAAGTGTCATCTTGACCATAGCACCTGATTTCAACATCAAGTTAGATGATCCTACTTTGTCTGAACGTCTACAAGTTTAGATCTAGATCACGTCTACAAGTTCAGATCTAGATCACTGGAGCAGATCAAGATGCTAATGCCATCATGGCTACTTTACATCACCAGATGATCTATCGTCTACAGAATCATGCTTTGGACTTAAACTTTCCAAACTCTACTTCAAATGCATTATACATGGTTGCTGATCGATCTAATGATCAGACCACTGTCATTCAGATCTCGAATCAGTTGCCTTCACAGGAGCTTGAAAAGTTGATCTCAACAGAATGGATTACCAACTACCAAAAGGTATTTCACGCGCCTCTTCGGCACTCTTTTTGTACAAAAACTCCACCGATTCTGAAGACACTGAGAGATGGCTCAGTCAAATCTATCTATGCACGACCCAGCAATGACACGTCTGGACCTTCAACATCAAGCTCAATTCTGATAATTCAGCCCACTGAACAGTAAGATCTATCATCTAGGGCTACAAGCCTTATGATCCGGCTCGTATATTCTCATACGGAAGGTAAAGACGGTCCTTCTATTCATTACTTTAAATCTAATGGATATCTAGTCTATGTTAGTCATTATCGAGGACATTTTGTATGGGATGTCGACCCATCCATGTGTAAACCTGATTGTGAGATCTATCTTAACCATGAGTCAGACAGTGATGATGATGATCCAAGATATCAACGGAGAAGGAAGAAGAAAAAGCCTAAATCTCGGTGTATACCTTCTCAAACATATCATCCTCTTGGAAATGATCCAGATCAAGATGATCCAAATGGTCTACTGATGATAGAAAGATCCAGACCAAAGTCTCCATGAGAGATGCTCAGGTCGTCTACTATATGCAGATCTACTAAAGGATCTTGCAGATCTAAGCCAGAAATTCCTATTGTGACTCCTACTCCTATACCCTGTATAATAGCAAAGCCATATGAGGAAGATTTTCCTTCAATATCCAAGAGTACTGATGAATCATAGAGGGTTATCTCTAACTCGTACATCCGAGCCACAGGAATTACTTCACATGATACACCCATATCAAACCCATCTGATGAAACTCTCAACTGGCAAACAAATAACGTAGTAGCACAGAACAAAGTTCTGAGAAGGATTGATTCCAAGCTGGATGGAATTAGTCAACAAAACATTGCTACTTATCGTAAACTCAATTCTGTTTTGGAATAGATACAAACGATGTATCGGTCTTATAAAGCTCAGATTTAGTGTCTTGATGTTGAACTTCGACAATACATCTCTGCCCATTACATGGGGCCAGACTTCGACTTTAAAGTTCGTGAGATACAAAAGATACAAGGAATTGTGCAACAAATGAAAGCAGACATGCATTCTGCTCAATTTAGGAACTTATACGACTTAGTCTCATCTGACTTTCCAAATACTCAGCTTGTATATCCATCTCCTACGTATAAGAAGTATCAAGAGAAGTTGACTATTCAAAGGTATTCAAATTTAATTATCCTTTGATTAGACAGTACATACATCCTTAGACAACTCAAGAGAAACCTCAACGATCAAAATCAAAGTCCACATTTGATCGTACGTCTAAGCCTCGAGTTTCTGAGCAGTATTCAAAAAATTCAGAAGCAACATCTTCTTTTACACCTTTTAAACCAATTGATCAGTGGAGAACGCCATTAAGGATTCATACTCCTCCAGAGTCTCCACCACTAGTTCAACCTTCCACCACAAATCTTGGGAAGGATAAAGCTAAATAGATAGAGTTCCTTGCAACTTTAACAACTAAATCTCTTCCAAACAATTCCAGTTCTCAATCTGAGAAATCTGATACGGAAAGAAATACATCTGAAGTCTCTGCAACACCAACTGAGTATTCACTAGAACACACATCACAGTCATCATCTGAACCAATTTCATAACCATATTTTAATTTGTCAACTCAGTTTGCTGATCTGTTAGAGTTATCTAATGTTCTGATGACTATGCCTCAATATACTGAACCCTTCAGACCTGAACCAACACCATCTCAGCCAGCTGCACAGGCTACGTCTCAAACTAAACCTACTTCCGGTCCTTAGTTTACATTTGATGATCTACCCCTAAAGAAATGGAGGGATAGAATTCATAAATTTGGTGTATGAATTGATTTACAAATGATCAGAACTAATCATCATCTATAGGATATTCTGTCTGAATTCACATCTAGATTCAGTGGTAATTTGCGAGAATGGTGGCTAAGTATAAATGAGTATCAACGCCTTTAGTACATACAAGTATCAACTGCTAGAGCCCTTCTTGGTATAATTCACAAGGAATTCATTGGTAACTTCCAGTTGATTGATAAGCAAATCCGTCAGGAGTACTTTGCGATGAAATGTTGTTCTCTTGATAAGCGTGATATCCAAAAGTATTACAAGCGTATGACGGAAAGGTATTATCTCTTAAATGGATGGAATGATATTAATTTGCGATATACTTTCATATCCTCCCTTCCAGATGAAATACAACCAGAACTAAAAAGGACCATAGTTTCTCTACAATGAGATATGTCTACAATCTCTCTTGGAGAAATCTATCAGCCTGCATTAGCTTCTCTTGACAAGTTATGTGATCAGCATACTTTGTTCAATAATATCCTTCAAACAGGCTTGTAAAAAGCCTTATCTTCAGATAAAGTGCAAAGACAAAAAGACTTATGAGTGTCATAGCCAGAAGAAAGCTCATTCTTCTCAAGTCTACTAAAGGAAAAAAGTCCATAGCAAGAAGGAAGGCTTTAAGCCTTGGAAGCAAACCTTCAAAAGAAAGAACAGTAGTACTAAATGCAAATTCATGCGGTTCTATAAAAAATCCTAACATTGACAGAAACCTACTCGATGTTTTCTCTGTGGACAATTAGGAAATTTTGCTCGTTCCTGTCCTCATGCTACAAAGAAAGATTTCAAGTTGTTACGGCAGATCAAATCTATTCTACCAGTTCATTCTAATAATGACTTTGAGGAATTAATTGAGGAACAATCTCAAGAGGACAATGATACCAAGTTTGCTATCTCAATATCATCTTCTGATGACGAATCATCTTAGTCATCTGCCTCTACAGACGATGATTCACTCTACATGCGACAGCAAACTTGTCTAAAGATAGGTCGTACCCTAGTACAACGACCTTATGTTCATATCCAATTGTTTCAACAAGATAAATACTATAAGCCCATCAAGGCTATTAGGTTTATGGATAATGGATTCAGTCATACGATCATGAAGCCCAATATATTATCAACGAAAGCTTAGACTTCACATGAAGAATATTTCACTGCTGTTGATGGTAACTCATTTAGATTGGGTTGATCACTAAGAGACAAATTGACAGTCATTTCTTTCCTCAGTGTACAGTTTAGACTAAAGTACTTGGAATCACTCTACCGTGCCCAAATATTCTGATTGGTATGAATACATATAGTAAAGCATCACCTTTACAAATCCTACCCACAGGCCTCAGGTATCGATTACTATTTAGTCCATACACTGACATAAAAAATGTATTTGAACTAGCCCAGGTTCCTGCACATTACACTGGACTTCAAGATAAACTGTTAAGCTACTGTCCAGAGTCTCATTCACAGTTTACTCACCCATATCCTCTGTGGAAAAATGCTGACTTTTTCATAAGTCTACCATTTAAGAAGAACGAGGATATTAATCCTACCAAAGCCACACATCACGGAATGAACCCTAATGATTTGAAGCTTGCACTTGAAGAGTGTGCAATCCTTTTGAAGCAAGGACTTATCAAGCCCACAAAGTCGGATTGGCCTTGTCAAGCGTTTTATGTCAACAAACATTCAGAGCAAAAATGTGGTAAAAAGAGATTAGTCATTGACTACAAACCTCTGAATGCATTCCTGCATGACGACAAGTTTCCTCTGCCTAAATCAGTACACAGAAATCCATTACAAAGAGCCTATTCTCAACAGTGCACTGATCTACATTGACAACATCTTACTGTTCTCAAAGACTCATGAGGAACATACGACCCTTTTGCAAAGATTTTTGGATCTCACTCAACAATATGACATTATGCTTTCAGCCTCGAAAAGCATTATTGGCACTACAGAAATTGAATTCTTAGGTACGCAATTCAAAGATGGATTATACTAGCTAGGTCTACATATTTCAAAAGAATTATTACAATTTTTAAATGAATATCTCACTGTGAAACAGGTTTAGCAATTCCTTGGAATTGTTAATTACTTTCAAGATTTTATTCCACACGTGGCTGCTTACACTTCAAGCTTATCCAAGCTCTTGAAAAAGAATCCACCGTCTTGGACAAAGGACCAAACAGAAGCTGTCAAGCATCTCAAACAAGTTTGTCAGAATCTTTTACCTTTAAAGATTCCTGATCAAAAGCCGTTACTTTCATAGCCATTCATCAAGTATGAGATTACAGCCTTATCTACATTACTCCGACAGCATCCACCATGGCCTCCAGATACTTTTCCTCCCTATAAGTATCCTCTTCCTCTTTGGCCTAATTCATGCTTTGAGTTATTTTGTTCCTTTACATTACAACCAGAAAAATCATACAAAAAGATTTTGCACTTTGTTAGATTCTACTCAATTTTATAGAATGGATAATCGGCCTCTCTTTGCTTTCACAAAGAAGTGTTTTCCTTCTTTAGCTAGTAGCCCTACTAGTGTTTTTGCAGTTGCCTCACTTGCTCGTAGTAGTTTATTCTATTACTTGCATATATTTTTGCATGAACATAATTCCCTTGGAAACCCCACTATGTTCAACATCAAAGCACCCTACCTTAATGTGAATCTTCTTCAAGATCCTTTATCTGAAAACACATTATGGTATCTCTGGGCACTGTCCGCCCTTTATGCTTATGCTTTTATAGTTTCACCTCTACAATTGTATCAACATCTCTGTAATTCGAACAATGGAAGTTCGTTATTATGGACATTTATGGAATGGTTCTAACCATTGGACATATGGAAGCATCAGTGTTCGATCATAGTCCAACAACATAGTTTACGGATAGCCTCAGTTAGACGACAATCTACTCAATGCTTCTTCATTATCCATCTCCAGACAGAGAATCACATTGGTGTTCTTTACATAGAACAACGTGTCCAATTTTGGCATACATCTTTATATTGGCCATAAAGAAACTGTTTTAAATTCTTTAAGAGATCTTCTTAAGGAAATTAATCATTTTCCAGATCCACCAGTCTTAACTACGTCTATTGGACCACATCTCGGTGAGTTTATGCCTGATGAACCAGAAGCACCAGAATTTGATATTCCTGGTTCGAATAGTCCTGAATATGATACAGATAATGAAATTGAAAATACAGTCTTAGAAACTGCAGGACCATCTCAACCATCCAACTCTATTTCCCAAGATGCTCAAGATCCCTATGCACATATTCACATTGATGAAAATCATATTGATCATTTCTTGCATGAGCTACATATGTCTGAGTTCAGTCCTAGTAAAAGAAAGAGAAATAATCATGTTGATACTGATGACTTAAGCGATCCAGACTCTCCATCCAACCTTCAATCATGGTAAGAGCCTATTTATCACCAATAATGGACTTTGGATCAATTATGTGTTTGAAGGATTGCAATGATCTTACTTTATACCTGTAAAGTAAGCATAACTTTTGAAACAACTACTGTCATGACGAAAGATGGCCGACAAATCACTTTTAAGTTCCTATTGAAGATGCCATCCTCTCATCATTCACCTTTAGACTCTTAAAGCATAGGCTACTATGTACCTTTTGACTTTTGTAAAGGTAGGTGTGACATTTGTCAAAGTTAGAAAAGCAGATTCTTTTTTTATAAGGTTAAGTAGCATTATTAGTCTTCTTTTATAAAGTAGCCATCATTAGTCATCATTATACTTTAGTTTACTTTTCTAAAGTAGTCATCATGATATTTCTAGGTAGATTTACTTTCCTACCTCTCGCTTTGCCTATAAAAGCAAGGCTTCTCTTCAGTTGTAAATACGGTTGATTTGAATGAAGTTTGTATTGTGAAGTTTGTTTCATTCTAAAGCCTCTTCTCCTTCCTGAAATCTTCAAAGACTTGCGTCATGTTTCCTATTTTGTCTAGGTGTAGGATGAGTATGCTCTACACTCTCCTCTCTAAGGATCTTGTGTATCAAAAAATATATGACAGTTTAGGACTGTTTGTCAACAATCTCCGCTGCTATTAGGTTGATTGAATTAACGGGGATTGAAGAGTAAGAGTATGTGAGTGAAGTAGGATTCCTGAAAGGCGAGAGCATTGTGCCTGTGTAAGCCGACGGACAGGCGTTGAGGGTTGTAGCTCCGATATCCGGAACTTCCTACGTAGTGATACATACTTCCAATCCGACTTTGGTTACTCATTGATTTGTAGCAACCCAGAGTTGTTGTTAGGCCAGTTTGACCTAATTTGGGTCATAGTTTCCCTGTGTGCCCTTCGGGGTCCCTGAGTGCACTATACATGATTGCTGATCGATCTAATGATCAGACCAATATCATTTAGATCCCGAAGCAATTGCCTTCATAGGAGCTTGAAAAGTTAATGCTAACATAATGGATTACCAACTACCAAAAGATGCAAGGAATTGTGCAACAAATGGAATCAAACATACATTCTGCTCAACCTAGGAACTTATACGACTCAGTCTCATTTGACTTTCCAAATACTCAACTCGTATATCCATGTCCTATGTATAAGAAGTATCCAGAAGAAGCTGACTATTCAAAGGTATTTAAATTTAATTATCATTTGATTAGACAGTACATACATCCTTAGACAACTCCAAAGAAAACTCGACGATCAAAATCAAAGTCTACATCTGATTGTACGCCTAAGCCTCGAGTTTCTAAGCAATATTCAAAGGTTCCAGAAGTATCATCTTCGCATACACCTTTTGAACCAATTGATCAGTTGAGAAAGCAATTAAGAATGCATACTCCTCTAGAGTCTCCACCACCAGTTCAACCTTCCACCACAAATCTTGGGAAGGACAAAGCTAGACAAACAGGGTTCCTTGCAACTCTAACAACTAAATCTCTTATAAACAATTCCATTTCTCAATGAGAGAAAACTGAAGCGGAAAGCAATACATCTGAAGTCTCTGCATCACCAACTGAGTGTTCACCAGAACACACGTCATAGTCATCATCTGAACCAATTTCAGAGCCATCGTCTTATTTGTCAACTCAGTTTGCTGATCTGTTAGAGTTATCTAATGTTCTGATGATTATGCCTCAATATACTAAAGAACCAAAAATCAATAAAGCTGAATCCATAGGTACTGAACCTTTCAGACTTGAACCAGCACCTCAGGCAACACCTGCCGTAGCTGCACGGCTAACAAATACCAAACCTACTTCAAGTCCTTGGTTTACGTTTGATGATCTACCCCCAAAAAAATGGACAGATAAAATTCATGAATTTGGTACATGGATTGATTTACAAATGACCAGACCTAATCATCTTTTTCAAGATATTATGTCTGAATTCACATCTAGATTCACTGGTACTTTGCGAGAATAGTGGCAAAGCTGCTGACAACGCTCAACAACAGAAGTGTCATCTTGACCATAGCACCTGATTTTAACATCAGGTTGGATGATCCTACTTTTTCTGAACGTCTATAAGTTCAGATCCAGATCACTGGAGTAGATCAAGATGCTAAAGCCATCATGGCTACTTTACATCACCAGATGATCTATCATCTACAGAATCATGCTTATCAATCAACTACAAATCACCAATAAATTCTTTGTGAATTATGCCGAGAAGTGCTCCAGCTATAGATACTTGTATATACTGAAGGCGTTGATACTCATTTATACTTTGCCACCATTCTTTTTCAAGAGCTTGAATAAGCTTGAAGTGTAAGCAGCCACTTGTGGAATAAAATCTCGAATGTAATTAACAATTTCAAGGAATTGTTGAATCTGTTTCACAGTGAGATATTCATCTGGAAATTGCAATAATTCTTTTGCAATATTTGGACCTGGCTGGTAGAATCCATCTTTGAATTGCATACCCAAGAATTTCCTTTGCCTAAAATCAGTACACAGGTACTATTTCTTAAAGAAGCTGTTATCTTCTCAAAGTTTGATCTGAAAGCAGGATTTTGGCAATTGGTTATTCATCCAGAACAAAGACATAAGATTGCATTTTGCATTCCCAATGCTCAGTACCAATGGACTGTGATGCCATTTGGACTTAAAGTCGCACCATCATTGTTTCAGAAATCGATTACAAAGATCTATGAGCCTATCCTCAACAGTGCATTGATCTACATTGACGATATCTTACTATTCTCAAAGACCCATGAGGAACATACGCCCCTTTAGCAAAGATTTTTGGATCTCACCCAACATTATGACATTATGTGTTTGAACTAACTCAGGTTCCTGCACATTACACTGGACTTTGAGATAAACTGTTGAGCTACTTTCCAGAGTCTCATTCACAATTTACTCACCCATATCCTCTGTGGAAAAATGTTGAATGTTTCATAAGTCTACCATTTAAGAAGAACGATGATATTTCGGTATATTATTGCCCCTTGGTTTTCTAAACCATGTTCCTATTAGCCTTCATTGCTACAGAGAGTTTTCCACATACGCTTTATGGTTAGCTTTGGAAACATATCCTCCCTTCCAAATGAAATACAGCCAGAACTAAAAAGGACCATAGTCTCTCTACAACGAGATATGTCTACAATCTCTTTTAGAGAAATCTATCAGCTTGCGTTAGCCTCTCTTGACAAGTTATGTGATCAGCATACTTTGTTTAAGAATATCCTTAAAGGCAGTCCAGTTCTCAAACAAACTTGCAAGAAGCCTTATCTCCAGATAAAGTGCAAAGACAAAAAGACTTGTGAGTATCATAGCAAGAAGTAAGCTCATTCTGCTCAAGTCTACTCCAGGAGAAAAGTCCACAGGAAAAAGGAAGGCTTTAAGCCTTATAAGTCACTCAGGGACCCCGAAGGGCACACAGGGAAACTATGACCCAAACTAGGCTAAACTGACACAACAACAACTCTGGGTTGCTACAAATCAACGACTAATCAAAGTCAGATTGGAAGTATGTATCACTACATAGTTTCTGCTGGGACTGAACTCAGACATAGGCAGCTCATGCAGGAAATGATCAATATGATTTTCATCAATGCTGTGAATGTGTGCATAGGGATCCTGAGCATCTTGGAAAACAGAGTTGGACGGTTGAGATGGTCCTGCAGTTTCTAAGACTGTATTTTCAGTTTCATTATCTGTATTATATTCAGGACTATTGGAACCAAGAATATCAAATTCTGGTGCTTCTGGTTCACCAGGCATAAATTCACTGGGATGTGATCCAATAGATGTAATTAAGAATGGTGGATCTGGAAAATGATTAACTTCCTTCAGAAGATCTCTTAAAGAATTTAAAACATTTTCTTTATGTCATGGCCAATATAAAGATGTATGCCAAAATTGAACACGTTGTTCCGTGTAAAGAACACCAGTAGGTGATTCTCTGTATGGACGATGGATAATAAAAAAGCATTGAGTAGATTGTCGTCTAACTGAGGCTATCCATAGATGATGTTGTTGGACTATGAGTGAACACTGATGCTTCCATTTGTCCAATGGTTAGAACCATTCCAGAAATGTCCATAATAACGAACTTCCATTGTTCGGATTACAGAGATGTTGATACAGTTATAGAGGTGAAACTGTAAAAGCACAAGCATAAAGGGCAGACAGTGCCTAAAGATACTATAATGTGTTTTTAGATAAAGGATCTTTAAGAAGATTCACATTAAGGTAGGGTGCTTTGATGTTCAACATAGTGGGATTTCCAAGGGAATTATGTTCATGCAAAAATAGATGCAAGTAATAGAATAAACTATTACGAGCAAGTGAGGCAACTTCAGAAACACTAGTAGGGTTACTAGCTAAAGGAGGAAAAGACTTCTTTGTGAAAGCAAAGAGAGGATGATTATCAATTCTACAAAATTGAACAGAACCTAAGTAAGTGAAAAAGCCAGCTTAAACCCAATCCTATGGTTACCTATTATGTATAATGGACTAAACTCAAAAGATCAGATTACCAGATATTCACACAAGTCTTTATTGAATAGAGATGAGTTTTATGTATCAGGAGTTCCTTGTGTTGGGAGAGTGCAAGACAATATTATCATTGTTGTATGGTATCAAATTTGATTTTAGTACGGTACTGTACTAATATCGTTCAATGTCAGATACCGTTTTAAGTAATTTTTAAATTATAAAATAGTTCTTAAGTATATTATATTATATAATTTATAATTTTATATCAACCTTATCTCTAAAAATTATAATAATGAAAATTTTAAATAACAATGTTTTAATTATTTTTATTAATATTATTTTCATATATTTCACATATAAATAATAACTATAATTAATGTAAAAAAGATCATTTAATCATTATACAAATATAAAATTAATAACAATACAAAATATTTAAAATATTACAATTTTATCATATAAAAAATAATAATTACATCAAAATATCAAATAAAAAATAACAAATA
>JANZXV010321830.1:0-14685 GCA_027576455.1 Erythroxylum roigii | reverse complement strand
GAAATCATTTTCTTCTCTTGCTTTAAAAGGAAACATTTATGGCTCATTAATTCTATTATAAACATGAAACCCACCTTAGAAATCCTTGCTTAAAGACTTGCTCAAAGGTTTCTCACACTTGCTCCTCTTGCTTTCCTTGATTTCCTTTAACAATAGCCAAAAATTCCATTCAATAGGAATTCTAATTATGATCAAGTAAAAGAAGAAATTTGATAATACTTTCTTCTAGAACAATGTTCCCCATTGTATAAGTTTCTAATGACTCCAAAATCATCCAATTTGGTTCAATACTCTAAACGTTATAGCCAAAACATTTTCAGACTATTCTTATACTAAAACAACATTTCATGCTCAACTTCCATCCAAAAATTTAAATTCCTAGAAACTGAATTACAACTTCATTTCTTCATAAAACTTGTAGCCCTATGTCTTTAGTTTACAACGAATTAAAAATCACCTCATTTGGACATCTACAGCAAAAGTTATGCCCAAAATATTAAAGCATGTCAGTGTTGGAAAAAGGAGCTCACAGCGACGAGAAGCTGAAGCACGTCGCGACGTGGGCAGCTGCAAGTCGCGACGTGCGACCCCAGAAACCTCCGAAAACCTATTTTCTTGGCATTTTTCATCTTTACACTTTCCAACTTTCAATTATAACTCATCTTAACCCTAAACCATCATTCCTACTTCATTTCTAAGCTCATGCCAACCCAAAATCAATAACAAAATATCAAAATCTATCTTTGATCATTAACCAAACAATAAAACCTTCACACAAACCATTCCTCAACAATTTCCTACCCACACTCAACCTTGGTTTCACTTCTAACTAACCCTAACTAGGCTTCTTCCAACAATCAAGAAGGGTTTAGGCTTATACTTACTTGTTGATGCTTCAAAATCTTCAAAACCTTCATAAACCCTAGCTTTCCTCTTTTTCTCTTCTTCTTCTCCCTTCATCCACGATCTCTTCTTCAATTTCCCACAAACAACCCTTTCTTCTTCTTTTTATACCCTTTAATATTCTAAAAAGTCCATTTTGCCCTTCATTTAAGCCTTATAACCTTATATGCTTAAGTGACTTACCAAAAATGCCCTTCATTCATTCTTATAACATTAATACTTCAATTCACTTAATCTATGTCATACAAATCCTACTAACCTTGACATAAATAATGAGCTCCAAAAATTAATTCATTAAACCTCATAAGTCATTTAAATCATGTTTAATTCAACAAGAAAAATTTCGGGGGCCAACATATCATACACCAAACCCCCTCACTCTTTTAAATACTTTGAGGACCTATAATGGGTGAGAATAACAAAATCTTTATTTTACAAATAATTTTGTGAAATCTCCAAAGCCCTCACTAATGAATCCAAATCTTATCATAGTTAAGAGTAGCCCTATTGAGCTTCTTGTTAAAATAGGCAATTGTTTGATTTTCCTGTGTCAAAACAGTAATAATGCCTATTTGTGATGCCGTCATACTTAATATCAAAAGTTCTTGTGAAGTTAATAAAGGAGAAAAAATATAACCTTTATTTAATTAAATTACAGTAAGCTCTTGTTCATCACCCATTTAAAACTAATGAACTTTTTGTCAAATTTAATGAGTGGTGTAGCTAGTATATTAAAATCTTTTATAAAACTAGTACAAAAACAAACTAAATCATGAAAACTTCTCATTTCAATTATAGATTTATGTGTCGGTAACTCTTTAGTATTTTTAACTTTCTCCTCATCCACCTCTATTGCTTTCTCATTGAAACAAATATAAGAAACACTACTTTATCTATGCAAAAGGAGCACTTCTTTAAATTAATATTTTTTTTCTTATTTCAAAACAATTTTCACATGCTTAACATGCTCATCTAATGTTATACTTTATATTAGAATATCATCAAAATATATATCCATAAACTTTTGTTAATAAAATCATATAAAATATGGTTCATTAAACTTATAAAATTATTAGGCACATTAGATACTCTAAATGTCATCACTAATCACTCATTAAACCATTTTTTAAAGGATAATTTTCATTCATCTTCTTTTTCGTCCTAATTTTATGATGTCTACTTTTTAAATCAAAATTTGAAAAGACACAAGAACTATATAACTCATCAAGCATGTTATGTAATTTAGGAATGAGATATTAATAACTTAGCAATTAATACACATCCTCCACAAAGTCATCCTTTTTAAGAACAAGCAGGACTGAAATAATACATAAACTCATACTATCTCTAACATACCCTTATGACAAAAATCCTCAACATGCCATTGAAATTCCTTAGTCACCTATGAATTGCTTCTACAAACTGGTTGATTAGGAATTGTAACACTGGGTGTGAAATCATTAGTTTTAAACTGCTAAGAATATCATTAGGGTATATATCCTAAAAATCTTGAAGTAAGAACTAGACTAGGGATCATCAAGAACCTAGGTGTTAAAATAAGCCTTTATATATAAGAGTACAACATATGCTAGTTAAAAATACAAATTCTCTTTATATCACTCTCTCTATCATAAAAAACTCATTTGTTTCTTTATTTTTCTTTCAACACTCTCTATTTATTTTTCCTTTATTTTTTGATCTTTATTCATCATATTTTTGCTACTCTCCTTTTTATCACTCTCTCTTCTTAAATTGAGTTGATCCTCATATATTTATTATGTGTCAATGGTACAATAATAATGGACTTATTGTTTATGAAAAAAAACATTGATTAGTAAACTCATCTTTTATGGTCTTTTTATCAAACTACTAAGGTCTCCCTCAGAGAACATGACCAATATACATAGGCACTACATCACACAATAGATCTTATAATATGTTTCAATCGAGGATGAAACTAACCTTTCTTATTAACTCTCACTTACCACATTCATTTAGCCATTAAAGTTTATAAGAATAAGGATGTCTCATGGTAGGCCTATTAGCTACATTTGTGTAACTCCCTTTATTAATAATCATGTTAGATACCTTATTGATGTAGTATTTTACATAGAAAACATTTTATCGTTTCTCACTAATGTTATCTTTTTAACTTGAACGTTTAGAGCACACTTAACCATAAATGCCTCCTTATCCATGTAATAGTCAACACTATCACCATTATAATCTTTTAATGGCAAAAAGAAGTCCTTATCACTTTCACATTTAGTCTCGATCTTACCATCATCTCTCACTTTTATTGTTCATTTATTAGAACATTGTGAAGTTGTGTTCCCTACTTCTAAATAATGAGAACATTTAATATCTCAAGTATAAGCTTAGTTTTGGGTCCAATTTCTAATTTATTATGCACTTTTCCTCCTTTAAGTAGTTCGATCTTGGCTTTAGGAATATCCTTGTCATCCTTTTCCAACTTGATTTCTATGAGGATGAACTATAATTATGTTGTGATTAGTTTAACTTTGTTTCTAGTTGTCTTTCTACCTTTGTAGCCATATGAACTATATCTTTTAGCTCTACATAATATTACAATTCTACCACATCAGCAATCTCATAATTTAACCCATTTAGAAATCTAACAAGATAATCTCCTAATCTTTCTTTATATTGTCTCAAATCATGACAATCTCCATCTCTTTGTAGTATTTATTAACATTCTTTGGCGCTTGGTAAGGCATTAAAATTTTTGGAACAAATCTTTATAATAATGGTTAGGGATAAATCACATTCTCATAACGACCTTCATATCCTCCAAATTATTAATAGGTCTCACATGGCTTCTTTGCCTAGTTCTCACAATTTATACACCTAATAATACTATAGTTAATAAACTCAATAATAATGAGATTGACAATTTTCACTTTGATGTAGTAATAATAAAATCAGCTTCATCAAAATTTTCCACTCTAAGTAGGTCTTAGGGTCATTTCTCCATTACAATGAAGGAATCTTCATATTAATGTTCCCAAGGATGATATCTTACCTAGGATCCTCTCCATGGTCTCTATCTTGCTAATTATCTTTATATGTAAATATGTCCATATTATTTCTTGGCAGTTGGTAAGCATCTCACAACTTATCTTTCTTTTTACTTTCATCAAATTTTCTTAGAGCACTCACCTTTATTTCCTTCATGCATTAGAAATAGTCAAATATAAATCTATCACCTAAATAGACATGTTTCAACCTTCAAAGGAATATTAGAAATAACTTCATAGATCTCCTTAACATTTTCTCTTGTTTATCATCATTTAATTCACTCATGTTCCACTCTAAATTTTTAGCTTTTCTCTATTTATGATTACCATAAGCTATGGCCTTTTACCATTTGTCTTCCCTTTTGATTCTTTATTGAACTAATTAAACAAATCAAGGAGAAAACTTGCAGTTCTAAATCAACATCAAATCTTAATGGAGGCAAGGATAAGTAAAAAGCCAATAAAGAAACAAAATAAAAGAATTGAAAAGATTACAAATAATCTCAATGGAGCGTTGGAGTTTAATTAAAGTTGCACTAAGAAAATAATCTTGAATTTTATATACATTGCCAAAGTCTTTAGAGGGATTTAATTGCTACTAGAAGAAAATCATTCTTTTCTGAAATAGGTTAGGGAAGTTTAATAATAGAAATATTATTATCCTAACAATTATTGATAAATTCTCTTCTTCTTCTTTTTTATATTTTAAAGAACATTATTTATTCTTTTTCTTATAGATTTCAAAAGATATTGAACAAAAAAGAAGATACACAGAAAAATACTAGAAGGAATAAAGAATGAATCAATAAAAACAAGAAAAAGGAAGAAAAAAGGAAGAAAATAAATAAGGAACTAAGATTAAAAAAACAAGAGCAAGAAATAAAGTCAAGAAATAAGAAAAAGTAAATAATATATAAAACTTGATTTTAAAATCGAAGATCTAATACCAAACTGATGTAAACCTTGAAGATGAGACCTTAAAATCCAACAAATTTGTAATTAAGCCTTAAGGAAGTTAAAACCAGAGTAAGAATAGAAACTAGACCCAATGGTCATATGGAATCACATATTAAAAGGTAGAAAAGAATCTTGACCCATCGTTATAAATAACGGGAACCAATATTATAGAGTGATTTTAACTCTATAACTAAATAAATTAGTAAGTTCGAAAATTTCTTTGAAGAACCAAAGATACATCTCTCACAATTATATTAATGATCAATGATGTCTCTAACTAAATTAAAAAAAAAAAAGAACAACCCTTAAATACTAAAATATAAAACTAGGGTTTCACATCTTAATTAAAAACTTAGTTTTTTATTAAACATGGTCTGAGCCACAGTCATGAGCTAAACCGTGTTAACTATAAACTCTTTAACATAATTGGACACGATCTGGGACATGCTTTTTTTTGGATAGTACGGATCCTTTTGTATCTTTAGGGAGTTTGGCACAGTCTAAGATATACCTGTGAATGGAGAATTACAATTTTGTGAATTAGTACATAATTTTGGCCGCGCTTTAGGCTGGAGACTATGAATTTATCTATAACTTATGAAAATTGATATTGTTTGAGCCACATTTATGCTAGAGAATGTGTCTCACGACTGAATTATCTAAAAAGTTACATAGGCTAATACATGATTGTGTTGGAAACAATGTCCACATCCAAGTCTTCTCCAGTCAATTCTCATCCTTCAATTAGCTTGACTTCACATGTGTAGTCACTTCTCCCACCACTTTATCAAACATAATTTGAAGCCTTCTCTTCCTTATTCATGTAATTGGTCCACTTAAACTCAAAGGATCAAAAAAGGAAATTAATTTTTATGACTAATGCAACTTATTTAAAAAATAGCACATGATTGGCTTAGTTGAAATATCATTCCAAACCTTTTAATGTGAGGGTAGGCATCTTATGATAAATACATCTAGTTACTTAGTTAGGTCATAGTTTCAACTAACTACCAACACCATTAATAAATTTGACCCTTTTTTATATCAATATTAGCATTTTCAATTTATTAAATAAACAAATTTATTCATGTTATTTTGCAATTCATAATCAATATGGACCAATTAAACACTAATGAAGCTAAAATCTAAATTAAAAATATGTTAACATCATATATTTATCAAATCCTTCAATTTAAGTATCCTTCTCAATTTTATTCAATAAGTTTCAACTAAACTACTCATTAGTGATCATAGACATTAAACTAATATAGTTCAATTACAAAGTCATCTCACGTTTAAAGGATGAAAATGTTTAGCTTACTAACCATATTTAATTTATATGAATTGTTACTCATTTAGTTGAATGCAAATGTATTGAATGTTAATAATAAACTATGGCTTAAAATACTTCCTCTCACTATACTTTAATTTTACATTATCCTCAATGGATAAATATAAAACAAAAATAATAAATAAAAGTACAAAAGGATAAAGAAAGATCAAAGAAAATTAAGAACAAAAAAGCCCTCTAAGAGCTATTGTTTTGAATTTTGTACCAATAGCCTGTACTAATATCAAAATATTTTCTACTAAACCAAATTGAAATATTGAGTTATATTGATTCTACCAATCATATGGACCAATATTAGATGGTACATAAAACTACCAGAAAACTCAAGGTCAAATTTGTATATTATGAAAAATTAATGAATTTTGGAAATTTAAAATAATAGAGTTAATAAGTCAAATTTTAAAATATTTTTTCAATGTTAATGATAATTTGAGAAAATATTTAAAATAGAACTAAATGTTTTATATAATTAAAGATAAGTTTAATGCATTATTTAAAAGTTATTCTTTTGTAATTTTTGAATATTTTTCTAAATATTTTTATTTTTCTAATAAGGCATGTAGGTTTAATTTATTTTCATAACTTATGAAATAGTTTAGTTTTATATTTTATTTGTATAATCTTATTTTATTATTAAATAAATGAAAATATTTAACTATTTGATATTAATTATTGATAAAAATTAAAATTAATATAATAAACTTTATTATAATAGATCTAAATTTTAGTTATAAAATTGAGAGACTATTTTATAATTTCTAAAATTATCCTAAATAATATCTAGTATTGGTTGGTACTAGTATTGTATTGTACGAGTGCTAAAACTAGTAATAACTCTAGTATAATATTCATAACAATACTCTAGGCCTTGTTTCTATTTTTTTTATTGTATTTTTGATAATCATCGAGAGTTGGGGATCTAGCAAGAACAAGCAACCCAAACACTAGAAAATAGCAAAATGAAAGGAAAAAAATGGAAAAGAACAAAAACAAACAAATAAAAGAAACAAAACTATATAAAAAGATTTCGCTGGAGTTTCTTTTTCTTTTTCAAGATTTTTGAAGGGTGGAAAGGTCTCTCCTAATTTATGAAGACTACTTCTTAAGTATCATTTCAACATATGACCATTCATCTTGAAAGTATCTTTCTTCGAGTGCAAGACCTTATCTGTTCTATGAGAAAAACACCCTAGTTATTGTAAACATACCTACTATCTTCATATCAATTTTCTTGTGAATAATCTTAGGTGAGAGTAATAGAGTAACATCTAGTCGCCCTTAATTTCTTTTTTTTTTGGGTTAAGATGTGTTGATTATACTATTACTTAATTTACTCCTTATATATTCACGCATTTTCATAGGCAAAAAATTGCATCTCTTTAAGCTCATTCAATTGGAGTACTATTTCTTCACCTACATCTTTCAAATTAAATTTTAAGAATTTAGTGTCCCAGTGGGTTGTAGGCTCTAGCTTGATAGGTGAAAATAGGCGTTCTCAAAAGTTAAACTATACGGAGTTATTCCAATTGGTGCTTTATAAGCAGATCTACAAACTCATAAACTAGTATTCAATTTTATTGACCATTCTTTTCTATATTGCTCTACAGTCCCTTCTAAATTGTTTTTAATTCCTTTTTTGATACGTCTACTTGGGCACTAGATTAAAGATTATAAGAGGTAAAAAAATTTGTGTGAGACCATATTTTCAATATTTTTTCAAATTAAACATTACAATAAATGTTTCATTATCCCTAATAATTACTCTAAGTTTGACAAACTGAGTAAATATCTTTTTAAGGAATTTTAATCCAGCTCTAGAACCATTAGCTTTAGAGTTGAAACATAATCTATACCCACTAAGATGTATTTTTCCAAAAAAATGGAAAAGCCTCCATAAAATCAATTCTCCCACACATTAAATAGTTAATATACTAAAAGATTAGTGAGGAATTGTGTTTTTTAAATATATTACATGCCCACTGACACTTAATTGTAAGTACTTATGAGCATCCTTAAATTAGCCAGTAAAAATCTACTTATAAGATCTTGTTTGCATTTCTAGTTGCTCTAAAATGACACCATGCTTTTTTATAATGGCAATGTCATAGTATTGAGTCTATCTCTATCTTATGTATGCATTTTCTTATTACTTGGTTTACAAAAAAAAATTATTAAGAATGGATCCTCCTAATTATGATACTTCATATTAGAAAAGAATTTCCTCTTTTAATGATACGAAAGATCTTCAGGGAGGATTTAAATTACTAGATAGATAGCAATATCAATAAACTATGAGAATAAAGCATTAACATTTATAAAATATAGTTGCTAATTAGGTAAGGAATCATTTATACATTCATTAAGTAGTTCCTCCTTATTCGAACTCTCAAGATTGGATAAGCTATTTTCTTCTAAGTTCTCTACTCCTTTTTTATGCTTAGTCTCCCAGTCAAAATCGAACATTAACATAATCTATCTAATTAATCTATGTTTAGCATAATCCTTACAAAGAAGGTACCTAAATTTTGAGTGATATCTATAAACTATGACTTTAAATAAAATAAGATGTTATCAAAATTGTCAAGTGCAAAGACTATAACCAATAACTCCTTTTTATTAAAGGTGTGATTTTCTTGAGCTCTATTAAGTTTTTGTTAGTAGTATATTAGTTGAAAATGTTTATCCTTTCTTTGTCCAAAAACCACTCCAATAGAAAAATTTCTAGCATCACACATCAATTGAAAGGAATTTATCAATCTGGAGCTCATTATAAGGGCATTAATCAAATTATCCTTTAAAAGTGTAAAAGCATCTAAGAAATCTTATGAGAATTTGAATAACATGTCCTTTTAAAGTAAGTTAGTTATAGACAAGCTATCTTAAAGAAATTCTCAATAAAGCGTCTATAAAAACCATAATGTCCTAAGAAACTTTAAATTTCCTTAATTGATGTTGGTGGTGGTAGTTTCTTAATAGCCTTAACCTTTTCCCTATCCACCTTGATCCTTTGATGAGAAATCTTGTATCCAAATATAATTCCATTTTGTACCATAAAATGTTTTTTTCCAATTTAGCTGTAATATCCTGTTCCTTAAATTGTTGAAAGATCTAAAGTATTAGATTACTGAGTCATATGAGTGACATCATATAGAATAAATTTGGTATATTTATGATATGATTTTATGATTGTATTCATATGCATAATATTAACATACATGCATAAATTGTGATTTAGACAAATTGCACTCAATTGACATATTCTGGGGTATGAAACTAAAATGAATGTGACATGAATGTGCAATTCCAATGTCTTGTACTTTGGATTACCAATGAAAAGAATTGATGGACTATAATTGGTAACTTGGAATTTATTGTCACAATTGAGAAATTGATGAATTAAAATGTACATTTGGTCTAGGAAAAATGCCAAATGGTAAGATAAATTGACACATGGAAAATTAGGATGAACTAAGCCTATAATTAAGTGACATTTGGCATAGATAATTAATTGACAAATGGCATTGATCATTGATTGACAAATGGTCTAGTATAAGTGTGACATTTGGAAACTTATTTATGGGACAAGTGGAAGGCATGCCTAGTGACATATGTTAAGGTAATAAGGTGACACCTAACACCTAATGTGTCAAGCTAATGCAGAAATGTTTCTATTCATTTCTCTTATTTCCTTACTCTGTCCACCGAAATGCACTCTCTTCCATAGCTCTAGAGTTTTGCTTCAATTGTGCTCAATTACCACTCAAAATCCTTACAAGATTCTGTGCCAAGAAAGAAGTATGTCATTTTCTTCTATTATGTTATCATCTTGTTGCTAAACCAACCTACTTCCATCTTGTGCTTGGATGATTTTGCATGCATGGAGAGCTGAATTAGCTTGATAATTGAGGTGGAAATTTGAGCTAGAAAATTAAGTAAAAGATTGATATTTAAGGCATGTTATAATAGATAATTTATGATGATGAAATTGGGATAAATTGTATATGATATTGATGATGAATTGTGCTGGAAATTTCTGCATGAACTTGGATACTTTTCTATTGTGTTCTTGATGTATGAACAGTAGGTTATGGATTGCTTTATGGATGAATTAGATTAGTATTTGAGGTATAATTAAGGTTAACTTATGTTAAAGAAAGGTGCTAATATAGTGATTTTGAAATGGCAATGGAACTAGGATACATGATTAATAGTGAATGATAGTTTTAGTTTTAATTTTCATGTGTGAAAGATAATGAATTGTGAGTTGTATAATGAATGATTTTTTAATTGGGTTTCAAAATGAATTTCATAAGGGATTAAAGCATGAATAAGTTAGAATTGAAGTGAAATTGATGGACTTTAGTGAAGGTGTGTTGGATAGAGTACAACGGAATAAAAATTAGAAGCAAAATGAAGGTTATGGGCGAAGGTTCACTCATCCCGCGATCGTCGGAATTATAAGGCTCATTCTCACAGTAGTGGGAAGTACTTTGGAAGGAGAAAAGGTTGTTTTTAGGAAATTGTTGTACTATATAAGGTTAAGAAACTTTATAATGGTGTACTTGGACTTGATTGGGGCTTTAAATGAACCTAGAAAGTTACTTGATTAAGTGATAAAGTGTTTGACAAGTTTAAGTTGTTAATTGAGGTTATAAATTAAGGAATGGAATGATTGATATCAATGTATATGAATTTGAGAAGTATGAGTTGTGAATGGTATAAAGATGTTTATGTGAATGCAAATGTGATTCAAAGGATATGAGTAATGAATTGGGTATGATTGAATGACAATTGGGAAATTGTGTGAATACTTAATACTTAGAAAGAATTGATGAATGTATGATTGACAAATTTAGGTTAATCAAACTTAGCTAAAGCATAACCTAATTATAAAGAAGTTATATACAAGTTAAGATGAATGAATGAGCAAGATTTGTGAATAAGGATACATACCCGGGATAGTCAATTGAGCATGCGTTGAAACATGATCTATATACATGTGAATGATTGATAACTTAATGAATTGTGAACTTTGTATATGTATTGCTAGAAGATAGATATACAAGTGATTGCCAACATCCAGACATTGCCGGTTCACCAAGGCAATAGCTTATCCGGAGCGTACTGTGAGTTAACCTAGATATTTTCTCACTATGATTGATTTTTTTTAATTAATGTGAATTTATGAATTGTTACTGATATAATTATGACAATTCTAGACATTATTGGTTTGAGGAGCTTGATATTTGGAAATGTATTGGTAGTGCTTACTAATTGTATATGAATGGGGAAAAGTGTACTCAACTAAATGTTGAATGTCGAACTTAGATCTGATGATTGTGATAACTGACTGTGTACATTGAATCAATTTGATTGATAGCACATTATGTGAAATATTGTACTCCATCATATGAATATGCATGATCAGATAAAGGGTTATGACCGGAGTGACTAACGCGAAAAGAACTTAAAGCTTAGAATGTGCATAAAGACCCACAAGCTCAACATTTAATGAGCCTGGTATCCACAATAGGTAAGGGATATTATTTGAAATGAGCCCAGTATCCACAACAGATACAGGATAGTTAAATAGGCGCTCGATCATAATAAAGTAAAAATGAAAGTGAGTCTCATGTGCATTTGCATCTATATTTGTACATGTGTTTATGAGAATTACAAATAAATGTTAAAGTGTGTTGTATATATTGATGATATGAAGAATTGAGATAAATGATTGGATTGTTCTAAAATGACTATATGAAGTCTATGTATTCATATGATGCTTGCTAAAAGATGATGAGTAATGTGCTATATATGGGATTTGATTCTAAATGATGTGGTATATAAAGTTAGATAATATAAAAAACTTGTGATATTTGTGTTCTGTTTTGAATGAGCACATCGATGATGGTTCACTCACTGAGTTTGCAAAACTCATCAAAATTGCAAATGTTAATTTTCAGGTATTGAGGAGACCTAGCTTCTCTAGCTAGTCTAGTTGAAGTAGCTTCTGCATTTGGATATGGTTCAGTGTTGGGATCAGTTGCACCTACAATTGTCTTAGTTATGTTGTATCAAGAATTGTATCTTTCAACTACTGTATATTGTACATGTGAATTTTAGAAATGAAATAACATTCAAGATTATATACGTTTGTAAATAAAAATGGAACAAGATGATTGTGACTGAACATTTGTTAAGAGCCTGCACTATTAGAAACAACGAGAATAATGATGATCTGTCACAATGTGAGAAAATCGAAATTTATAAATATTGTGATACTACATGGTTCAGTATGTTAGACATCGATTCAACGTATTTGTATTTGTGGTTATATCATTGAATATGACATTAGCATTGTGTTATGGTTGTATACCTTTGAATTGATGTGGAAGTAAATATATTTCATGGATTTGACGAAGAAAAGAATAAAGTTGTAAGTCGAAGTGATGGGATTTAAATTGTGTAGACAAAATTGAAAGGAAATCAAAATTTCTATTACCTTAAGAGGTTGAACTTAGAACCGGAATGGTTATTTAATTATCATGTTAAGAGTTTATGAATTATTATAATGTTATATTATTGAATTTGATATCAAAATTTCATGATGGTTACGTATCTTATATTTCTGAATTGATTGAGAACATGTTTAAGTAAGATGAAATAAATGATAACGATATAAGCGGAAGTCCTCGAGGTTAAGTCAATCAATTATTGTGAGTACACATTTGATAGTGTGGTTACTTTGGAGAATGATGTTACCGAGCACATATGTCTTTCATGCTTGGATATGGTACAGGGAGTAATCAATGACATATTGAATGCTCTTAAGTCCTAGACCCTATAGGAAAAAGTTTGAGATGAATCAAAGTTGCGTAATGGAAGCATGGATTTATGTGAATATATTGAAATGGTGACTGCTAAGGATAGGTAACTTTTGTATGGTCATAGAATACTTAAATGTTATCCAGAATCAGTTAAGGTCAAGGTATCATTAGCTTAAGATATTAATTGATGACTTTTCAAAAATAAATCACTAGATAAGATGCAATGATCTTAATGGTACATGCCAAGGCATAAGAGTAAATGTACATGCCTATCATTTCACCGAGCTTTAATGTATAGAACATTCTGATTATGTGAAATATGATAGTAATTGATCTTATTGAGATATTATGAATGGCCAAAAAGTAGCGATGAACATAATTGACTAATAAGGATTTTGTGAACAGTATAGATTATTAAGGAAAGAAAATTTTCTTTTTGTGAGAATTTTCACTGAATTGTATCATATAGACCAAATGTTTCATTTTTAGCAATGGATAAATATTGGATGAATCATAAGTAAATATTGGAGTCGGATAATTATGACACTCATTCACGAGAAGCTACATGGGAAACTGAAGAGAACATAAGGCAACATTACTTCCATCTGTTGAATCAATAAGTTAAGAATTTCAAGGACGAAATGTCTTAAAGGGGGGAGAATTGTAATATCCCATCTTTTAAATTGTTGAAGGATCTAAACTGTTAGACGATTGAGTCACATGAGTGACATCATGTAGGATGAATTTGGTACATTTGTGATATGATTTTAAGATTGATTTCATATTCATGATATTAATATACACACATGAATTGGGATTTAGACAAATTGCACTCAATTGACATATTCCAGGGTATGAAACTAAAATGAATGTGACATGAATGTGCAATTCCAATGTCTTGTACTTTAGATTACCAATGACAAGAATTGATGGGCTATAGTTTGTAACTTTGAATTTGTTGTTACAATTGAGACATTGATGAATTAAAAATGTACATTTGGTCTAGGAAAAATGCTAAGTAGTAAGACAAATTGACAAGATGACTAAGCCTATAATTAAGTGACATTCAGCATAGATAAATAAGTGATATTTGGCATAGCTAATTAATTAACAAATGGCATTCATCATTGATTGACAAATGGCCTAGTACAAGTGTGACATTTGGCAACTTATTTATTCGAAAAATGGAAGGCATGCCCAGTGACATAAGTCAAGGGAATAAGGTGACACCTAACACCTAATGTGTCAAGCTAATGCAAAAATGTTTCTACTCAGTTCATTTCTCTTCTTTCCTTACTCTCTCCACCAAAATACACTCTCTTCTATAGCTCTGGAGTTTTGCTTCAATGGTGCTCAATTACCACTCAAAATACTTACAAGATTCTGCACCAAGAAAGATATATATTGTTGTTTTCTATTCTGTTATCATCTTGTTGCTAAACCAATCTACTTCCATCTTGTACTTGATGATTTTGCATGCATGTAGACTTGAATTAGCTTGACATTTGAGGTGGAAATTTGAGTTAGAAAAGTGACCGCGCGTCGTAACGCTAATCAAAATTAAAATAACTAGACTACTACTGTAGCAGTGGTGAGTCTAGGTTGATCC
>JANZXV010316479.1:0-14752 GCA_027576455.1 Erythroxylum roigii | reverse complement strand
GTTATGCACATGTTGTATTTTAAGTTAGATTGTTGTAAGAATAAGACCTTAGACATATGTTGAGAATTTTGGGGTTTCGTATCTTTTGTATTCGGATTTTTGATATTGATGTTGTAATATGGCTTGGAATGTCATTAAAGTTTGTAAACATTTATCTTGGATGCCGCAGTATCACCCGCAAACACACGCTGAGGGTATCACCCCCAAACACCTACGGGTGGGGTGTGGGGTCCAACACTTTGAATGATGTTGTAATAAAGGAAGTGAAGTTGGGATAAATTCAGTATTGATCTATGAGGAATTTGACTAAGTTGATTTCTATCTTTCCAACGATTTAAAGTATGCGAATTTTTGATTTTTGGAGTAAGAGGTTGGGTTCCAGGAACGATGCTCAACATGTATGGTATCAGAGCAAGAAAAGGTATGATTCGTTTCTGATGAGTTGGGCTCCAGAAACGGGACCCAACACATACACTACCATAGGCTTGCAAATTTACCAATTCTCTACCACATAGACATGCCATCATAGATCAAAAAGGGCTTTTACGTAAGAATGTAATGGCGTCTGGATTAAGGCAAGGCAAAAAGGTCAAAGGGTAACTCACAAGCATTAACAAAGTGCTAAGTAAGAAAGGACAACCTAACACAAATTATGAGATATGCATAAAAATACCACGAACTACAACTACTAATCACTAACTAACGCCACTATGTTTCCTTCAACAACAGAAACAAGGTCGCTTTTAATCAATAACGCCAAAAAAACAAAGATGCTTTTCTTTGTCATTTTTTTAATTTTTTCTTCTTTTTCTTTCTTTTTTTTGAATAACACTAAAACAATAATGAAATTATAGCAACACAATTCAATAAAGTCATTATTAAAAGTGCCTCTCGAAATATATCAGAATTGAATACAAAACAAAAGTCCCTAAATCATATATATCACATGCTCACTCATTACTTCATTAAACTTGTGACAAGGTAAGGCTAATGGGCTTTTAGGTTTCAATGTAAGTTGATTAATTCAAAAAAATAACAAGGTCAAAGGCTCAAAGGAGTTGGCAAGGGAAAAATGAGTTGGTGGCTTATTTAAGCTAAGGGTTCAAAAGAAAGAAGGCCTTAATCATTTCCATAAAGCATGCATCTCGCAGTTTCAAACCGGTTCAATACAAGTTCTGAAGGTAATCTTCCTGGGGGAGCATCACATACAACAAAGAAACAAAATAACTATGAAATGCAGTCATATAGGCTCAAAACCTCACATGTGCTTATATGAAAATCTATTAAAATTTCATACATTACCTAATCACTCAAGTATCAACTTATTAACTGAGTTTATGTAACTAACTACTTCAATCAATCCATATGATTCACCTTCCACTCAAGCTGACTAATTCAAATTCAAGCACACATCCCAATTCTCAATCCAACTACTATGACGGAATGGGATGGTTCAACATTCATCCCAGTTCAAGTGCAAAAATGAAAAAAAACTATCCTCACCCCCACACTTAAATGGGACATTGTTCCTAATGTCCTAAAATCAATAAAAACAAAAGGGGATGAGAACAGAAGGACTCCCTTGGATCAAAGAGGGCTTAATGACTTGAAAACAGATCATAACTCTGGTCATGCATTCCTAAAAACAAAACAGACAAAAAGAAAAAAAGGAACTCAAATGAAAACAAACTAAAACAGTAAAGAACTAAAACGAAGGGATAAGGTTGGGGTGCCTCCCAACAAGCGCTTGGTTAAGGTTACAAATTTGACCCCTGTCAATAGATATTAACCAATGTATGTTAGAACTTCAAGCCCCATCACCTCCACGTTGTGAATCTGAAATCCTTCAAAGTAAGGCTTGAGACGATGTCTATTAACTTTAAACTCTTTCCCCATCTTGGCACTTTTAATCCCCACTGCTCTATGGGGATATACCTGGGTAACCTCAAAGGGACCTATCTCTTGAGAGCGTAACTTACCTAGAAAGAGTTTAAGGCATGAATGATATAAAAGTACTTTTTGTGCCACCACAAATGTCTTCCTAGAGATGTTGCAATCATGAAATGCCTTAGTCTTCTCCTTATTAATCCGGGCATTCTCGAATGCTTCATATCGCAACTCTTCGAGATCTTACAACTGTAATTGTTTGTGGGCACTAACAACTTCTACCTCCATGTTACACTTTTTGATTGCCTAATAAGCCTTGTGCTGTAGCTCCACTAGAAGGTAGCATGGCTTCCCAAAAATAAGCCTGAATGGTGACATCCTTATTGGAGTCTTGTATGCAGTCATGTATGCCCAGAAAGCGTCATTGAGGTGTAAACTCTAATCCTTGCTACTGGGATTCACTGTCTTCTCTAAGATGGGCTTGATCTCTTGGTTGGACACCTCAGCCTGACCACTTGTCTGAGGGTGATAAGCGATTGAGACTCAATGCATCACTTGATATTTCTTCAGGAGGGCCTCGATCGTCCGGTTGCAAAAGTGAGTCCCTTTATAGCTGATGATGGCTTGCGGGACTGCAAACCTGGAGAAAAAGTTAGATTTTAAGAAATCTACAACTACTCGAGAATTGTCAGTTTGGGTGGCTTTTGCTTCCACCTATTTTGACACATAATCAACTACAAGAAAAATATATTGAAATCAAAATGAGGAGGGAAAAGGATTCATGAAGTCTATGCCCTAAACATAAAAAATCTCACAAATTGATATGGATGTTTGAGGCATTTCCCCACGGGAACCTAACGTACCTGTGTACTGATGGTTGTCACAAGTCTTACAGAAATCATATGCATCTCGAAATAAAAAAGGTAAGTAAAACCCACATTTTAGAACCTTGCGAGCTATCTGCTTTGGGCCAAAATGACCTCCACATGCATAAGAGTGAAAAAAAATACCAAAATAGACAGAAATTCACTATTAGGTACGCACCTTCTGATGACTTGATCCACACAAAATCACCACAGGTAAGGATCATCCCATACATAAAACTTTGCTTGGCTCTTCATCCTTTCCTTTTGTTACTTGGTGAAATATATAGGAAATTTATGAGAAACCAAGAAATTCACTATAACAGCGTACCAGGGAGTTGTCAACTGTACTGCATGTAGTTGCTCATCTGTAAAATCATCATTGGTAAGGCCCGTGTCAGCATCGTGCTCTACTAAGCAGCTCAAATGATCTGCTACTCAATTCTACGAGCCTATTTTATCCTTTATCTCCATATCGAACTCTTGAAGTAGGACTATCTAAGGGATGAGCCTAGCCTTTTCCTCCTTCTTCGCCAATACGTACTTCAAAGCTACATGATTAGAATAAACAGTAATCTTAGTACCCAATAAATAAGATCTAAATTTATCCAAAGCAAAAACTACTGCAAGAAACTCTTTTTCTGTGGTGTTGTAATTTGCTTGGGCGTCATTTAAGCTTTTTGAGGCATAATGAATAACATGAGGGATCCGCCCCACTCTTTGACCCAAAACTACTCCAATGGTATGGTTGGAGGCATCACATATAAGCTCAAATGACAGACTCCAATTAGGAGGTTGTAAGATGGGTGCAGTAACCAACATCTCCTTTAAAGCATCAAACGCCTTCTTACACTGCTCATCAAAAACAAACTCTTTGTCCTTCTGAAGCAACCTACACAATGGTTGTGCAACCTTGGAAAAGTCCTGAATGAACTTGCGATAAATCCCTACATGGCCAAGAAAAGATCGAACTTCCCACACAGAAGTGAGGTCAGGCGAAGAAGAAACAAGGTCTATCTTGGCTCTATCAACCTCAATACCTGATATGTGCTCCATTTGATATACTACAATTAGTGATTAATGCCTTAGAAATGCTTAAGATACTCACTTTGACTCATTTGTGATTTTTGGAACAATTCGAAAGCAAAGAAGTTCAAATGAGTCGAAAGCACAATATATGGGCCTTTTTTCAAAGATTAATTTTCACTTGTCTTCATGAAGTAAGAAGAAGAAAATTAAAAGATAAGAGGAAGACAAGAAAAATATAACACAGAGAAGAAGAATCATAGAAAGCAATGCACGTGCATGTTTTTGCTATGCAAAATCATCAATGTAATAGAGAAAAAAATGGCAGAAAATTAAGCATAAAATGGTAGCAACTAGTGAGGGGCAAAAGGGCTAAAACAGTGTTGCGCATGCAGGGTAGATGCTTGCATTAAACGCAGACAATGTCTGCATACGCAGGCGTTGTTCATTAAACGCAGGTGACGCCTACGCACAACACATCTGTGTTCAACGCCTAAACGCATGGTCTGCATTTTACTCAAAACGTATAGTAAAAGAAGAGGAACATGAACAGTAGTGTAGGCATAAGATTAATTTGTCACATCAGTGAATATTAGAGAGGGCGTGAAATAGAACAAAAGTGGAGGCACTAGGTTATCTTCTTCGTTTTTTTCACCACTGAAGCATAGAGAAGATGGCTCGTGCTTGGATCATAAAAATATAGATGGAAGGCTAGCTTCCAGATGCCGGTTCAACGAGAATATTGACACCAAGTGACGATTAAGCTTTTTTTTATTTATCATTTTACGGTTGTAATTTCTTTTCGAATTATTATGTTGTTGGTGTTTATTTGATTAGGTTTTAGGATGAATTATCTTAATAATTTATTTTGATTTTTTATTTCGAACCTATTGCTAAAACATTGAATGTAATCTATAATCATTACTTTTGATGTTTGTGAGTAGCATCCAATGATCCAATATCATTAGGAACAACATAACTTAGGTTAGATAACCTGAATGTGTGAGGTTACTACTTATATTGATCGTTTTTCACTTCATAATACGGTTGCCAAATTAAACCTAAATATCATATCCTAGGTTATTCGGTAGTTAGGTTTAATTAATGATCGTTTCTTGATTAAACAAAACCTAAGGGAAAACCAAGATTAGGAGAGTATTCTATTAGTCTGAGATCGATAATCCGAAGAGAGTTGTAAAGACGTTAGGATGATGAACTATGCTTAATCGTATTTAGGCCGAGATTGAACCTAGAACCATACCTTACGTATATTCGACAGTTTAATCATTTTCAATTGCTTGTTTTAATTTGTTTTGATAGTTTACCTTTACTTCAATTTCTAAATTGGTAAAAATCCTAACCCCCTCCCCCTTTTATATTTTCCTTACATCAATTAACTTTGGTTACGAAAGTTAACCGAACATTCTTTGTGGATTCGATCCTAACTTACCCTAACTTAAAATTTTAGTGTGCAGAGTCAGGTAAATTTTGCAACGTACTTGGCAGGTGTTGTCAATACCCTTAGTAGAAACCACATATCCTAAAACTATCCCTTATTGTACTATAAAATGACACTTTTCAAACTTAAGAACTAGGTTAGTTTCAAGACATCGTTTAAGTACCAGAATAAGGTGATCCAGGCATTGTTCAAATGAATCTGCATGCACAGTAAAGTCATCCATGAAAACTTCAATGGTTTTCTCAAGATATTTAGAAAAGATACTTATCATGCACCTTTGAAAGGTAGCAAGGGCGTTGCACATTCCAAAAGGCATCTTTTTGTAGGCAAAGGTGCCATACGGACATATAAAAGTTGTCTTCTCCTAGTCCTCCGGAGCAATAACAACTTAAATATAACCTGAATAACCATCAAGAAAACAACAGTAAGCACGATTAGCAAGATGTTCTAACATCTTATCAATAAAGGGTAGGGGAAAGTGGTCCTTTCTACTCATTGAATTGAGCCTGCAATAACCTATGCAAACTCGCCATCTGTTCTACTCTCGAGCCGGAACCATCTCTCCTTTCTCGTTCTCCACAACTGTAATGCCCGACTTCTTAGTAACCACCTGCAAAGGACTTACCCACTTACTGTCAGAGATGGGGTTTATGACTCTCAAATCCAGCAACTTCATCACTTCCTTCTTCACCACCTCCATCATCTATGGATTGCGATATCTTTGCACTTGGTGGACTGGAGTAGTTCCTTCCTCAAGAAAAATCATGTGCATGCATAAAGAAGGACTAATACCTTTAATACCTGCATTCATCCATCCCAATGTCGTCTTATACTCTCGCAACACACTAACGAGCTTTTCTTTTTGCACCTTTGTAAGATCACTTGCTATGATAACTGGAAGTGTTTTGTTGGTGCCCATATAAGCGTACTTAAGGTGAGTCGGTAAGGGCTTCAACTCCACTTTTGGTTCCTGCATAATAGAAAGCAGCGGTCAATTAGTACTAACGGGCAATTCTAAAAAGTGGGGGACATACCTCCCAAAAGGACTTGTCTCAAGTGCCAAAATTGCTTCCTTTAGGTCCTCTCCCAACTTGAACTTTCTTTGCCAATATCCAGACATCTTTTTTTCCAATAGGGTAGTCAAAGCTACCACCTGTAGAAAAAAGAGACCACTGCTCTACCAAAGAGTTAAGAATATCTACCTTGGTGACCGACTTATAATCTGATGGATAACGTATGGCATCAATACTGAAATGAATGACCTCACCATCAAAATCCATAGTCAACACCCCGTTGTGTACATTGATTTTTGTTCGAGATGTCTTCAAGAATGGACTTCCTAACAAATTTGTTGAAGGACTCGAAGAGCCCTCATCCTGCATATCTAACATATAAAAATCTACAGGGAAAACAAGCTCATTAACTTTCATCAAAACATCTTTGATAACCCCATTAGGGTATCTATTAGATCTAATTGAATGATAAAATAGGTATCCTTTAATGAACCAAGATTAAGAGCTTTAAAAATAGACAAAGGTATAACATTTATCGAAGCTCCTAAATCTAGAATACATCTCTTATACCTCATGTTACCGATGTTACAAGGAATGGTAAAAATATTTGGATCCTTGCACTTGGGGGTTGGCTTCCTTTGTAAGACTACTGACATATTGCCCCCTACATCGATCTTCTCATATCCCCTCAGCTTCTGCTTGTTGGTGCACAGCTCCTTCAAAAATGTAGCATATCGCAAAGCTTGCTTAATTGCTTCCAATAGAGGGATATTTACTTCCACTTTGCGAAATACCTCCAATATTTCCTTTTCCATCTCCTGTTGCTTATTCTTTGCTAACCTACGTGGAAATGGAATAGAAGGTAAATTATTGACAATAGGGTGTGAAGTACTTACTTGAGGATGGTGATCCTCCTTCTTCTTTGTTAGCTCAATTTTTTCTTTTTCTTCTTTCTCCTTCCCCTTCCTTGGCCCTTGTACCTCCTTGCAGCTTCTCAAGGTAATGGCGCAAACGTCTTCTCTTTGGTTCCTTTCAGATTGACTAGGCAACCTTGTGGAACTCTGGGCCTGCAGCTTCCCCATAACATCAGCTAGCTGACTGACCTAATTTTCCAAAATTTTCAGACCACTCCTCACTTCCTACTGAAATTGAAGAGTGTTAGATTCTAAGCTCTTAACAATTTCCTCTAAGGACATACCTCCCGCTTTGTTGTTGTGGTGGTGATTGTGGATGCGGTGGCCTTGGCTGAAACTGTGATTGATTCTTAACAATTACTGCTGCCACTGATGATTGGGTTGGCATGCATTAGAATTGCCCCCTTACTGTGGATTCCCATACTTGAAGTTGGGATGATCCTTCCACCCCATATTATAAGTGGGAGAAAACGGAGCATACCTTGTCTGTTGTCCTTGAAACCCCCTAACTGCATTGACGTATTGTTCATCCGGCAAGGAAGGGCATGCATATATAGGATGGTCAGCTAATGTACAAATACCGTATACCTTCGTAGGCCCCTTTCCTATCATTGCTTGCTGCACTAAGGAAGTCAGATTTGCAACTTGCTGCTCCAACTTGGAGATGGTGACCTCCTTCACCTACGTTGTCGAGGAGGAAGCATTACTACAATTGCCCCACTATTGCCATTGTTGTTACCAAGTTCCTAGCATCCTCCAATGTCCTGTTTATCAAGACTCCACCACTCGCAACGTCTATCATATTCCTGTCTAAAGGAAGCAACCCTTCATATAAATATTGAATTAATAACTTGTCACTTATTTGATGGTTTGGACAGCTGTTGCAGAGTTTCTTAAAATGCTCCCAATACTCATATAAAGACTCCCCTGTGTCTTTTTGAATGCCACAGATCTCCTTCCTGATATTAGTGGCCCTTGCGGCAGGGAAGTACTTCTCTAAAAATGCCTGCTGCATTTGCTCCCATATGTTGACTGAGCCAGCGAGCAAGTCATATAAACATTCCTTGGTTGCATCTACTAAGGCAAAGGGAAATACCTTTATCTTGAGTTACTCCACTGAAACTCCCGCTGGCTTTATACCTGAGCATCCGATGTGGAACTCCTTTAGGAACTTGTTGAGATCGGTGATGTAGCCTAATCCTAGTGAGTTGGTGTCACGAAAACCTGTAAAAGTGGGCAATGTAAGTATCAATCCATGTTTAATTTCAACTTCAAGCTCATTATTCGGATAATTGATACAAAGCAGAATAGGTTTGAAAGAAAGAGCTACAAGCTCTTTTAAGGTGCGTCGATGAGGTTCCATAATCTCCTCTGTTTCGTCTGAACTCTCGTCAACTTCTTTAAAGGATAAGGAATAACCACTCTCGGGAAGATTTGTATAGATTCCTCACTCTCTCTGATGAAATTTGGTGTGACCGGCAATAGGAGAAAAAAAGAAAGGATTAAGTGGAGAAAGTAACGATCATCTGTTTTCCTTAGCAAATTTACACAAACGAATGTGTTTTGAGGAATTATGGGACATGCAAACCGATAAAAGAATGAAAAAGAGATCAGCAAAAACAAAAATAAAAATAACATAAGAAACAATAATTAACACACTTTAACTCCCCGGCAACAACGCCAAAAATATGATAGTCTGTCGCTAACTACAAAATAATAAATTCCTAATTACCAAACTGTGAAGTAAATGGTGAGCTAGGGTTAAACCACAGAGAGTTGGGATGAAGATGCTATTTCAAATGTTGTAACAAAAGAAAACAAAACACCCTGAGATGATGAAGGCTAGACAACTAATATGCAATGAACATAACCAAAAAGACAAGCACAAAACAAATTTAAAAAAGTCTAATAACAACGGTAAGGAAGTAGGCTGGAGAAATCTTTGGGATTCTGGGATGTTCATTGGTCCTTGAATCTAAATAAGGTACTCTCATCATAGTGTTAGCCTATAGACTCGATTAAGCTCTCGAACCCTTAATTTTTCTAAAATAGGCAAAACTAATAAGCTCTAGAAATGCCCCTAATCTCCACTATAACCTAGAATAGGCTCTCTAAGTTCAATAGTGAAGATGTATTAGGTACTAAGAAACAACTAACTTAGGCTACCTACTCATAATCTCGGAAGGTGTAACCTAAAGGTATGGGATCCTAGATTAGTTGATTAAGTATCCTGACAAATTCAACTAACCTATTGCTACTTCCAAGAATCACTAAGGACTATTACATATCACAAGCTCAACCCTAGCCTTTTCATTAGAAAGTTATCTAAAGGGTGATCAAACCTATAAGTAATTCCTAATTCATGACATTTATCCTAAATCTCAGACCAACCTAGACCTACAAGTACCAATTCAAGACAAGTTTACCTCCATTCTCACAATTTCCATCCCTTCACCCTTATAATATCTCTAAACTCCTAAGTAGTCTAGCCAAACATGTAACATCCCGTTACCTGCGGGAAGGTTATAATTGTAAATATGAGTGACCAAAGAGAGCTTATAAAAGCATTTCATGCTCATGCATAATATGGCATTTACATACGCATGAATAGTGAATTTTTCTGCACATGAAAATAACTGTACATGCATTCATGAATAATTTCGGATATAATTGTTAATAAAGGTGATTATTATTGAGAATTGGTCTATTTGTATTGAAAATTTTGGAGAGTGTATTTGTGTTTTATAATTTTTTTGGAGAATTTTGGGAAAAATTTCTGAAAAATTTGGGGTAATTTCTGGACTAGGAAAAATGTCAAGTGACAAGACAATTGTTAACTGGTAGTAGAATTTACAGTCAAATGGCAATGGAAATTTAGATAAATGATTTTTGGATTTATTAATTAGTGCCACTGAAATTTTGGGGGAACAATTAGAGTAGAAATTGAAATTGATGGGATGAGTTAAATGAAAGAACCAATCAAATGCTTTAGGAGTGGACATGTGGCAAGTGATAAACATCACTTGCCAAACAATGCCTTAAGTCCACTTAAGCTTTTAATACCCTTTTTATTTTGCTCTCTCTCATGGTGCTCTCTCTTTCTTGAAAAGCCATTGGTGTTTTATTTGGTTTTCTCCATCATTTTCGTAGCCTCTTTTCTCCCTCTCTTCTTCATGAGTTTTAACCCTTCAAATTTCATTTTTCATGTTACTCTTCCACCTTGGCCTCTCCTTCATTCTCACTAAAATACCCAACCAATTCCTCCCTGAACGTTGATGATCGTGGAGATGAAAGAGTTAGGGTTAATGGTGATTTTGAAGAATTAGAAGCTAAATCAAGTAAGTTTCTTGTCAAAAATCATGAGTTTTGGTTAAATGAAGCATTTGTGATGACTTGGTTTGCAATGTTCATGTATGTGTTGTGCGTGATGAAAAATTATGTGCATGTTAGGATGAGTATGAATTTATGATAAATGAGTTGATTGAAATGGAGTAGAAAAGCAAGAAATAAAAATTTGAAGTGTTTGATTTCAGAGAATGAAATCTGGAAATTTTATGGGAATAAACAGTAACAGTGTTGAGTTTTTGAGCTGAAACTTTCATGAACTTTTCTGTGTTTATTTAGGCAAATTTTGATAAAATTGTCTTCATGAAAGTTGTAGATCTTTCTTTTATCTTTCCATTGATAAATTTTTGGACATTGGAGTTGAGAGTTATGATATTTAGAAGTCTGTGAATTTTCATAGGATGGGCATACGGGATAGCTGCATTGGTTTGAATTTGTAAACCCCTTTTTGAGGTAAAATTTGTTTTTGAGGTCTTCATGGAATTGTAGGTTTAGAAGTCTTCTTTAAAATCGTTTTTGAATCACCTTAATCCGATATTTGTAGCAAAAGTTATGCCTATTTTACTAAGACAGGTCGGAGGAAGAAAAGAGGAAAGAGGAAAGTCGCGATCGCGACACTGCGCAGACTCGCGCGTTTCGCGGCGCTGCACAGGGGCGCGCAGGTCGTGGTCGCGACGCATCGCGATCGCAACCAGCAGGTCCTCCTCCCAGCTTGAACATGTTTTACTATTTTGGCCATAACATTTTCGTCCGACCTCCAAATGATCTGATTTTTTAAGCATTAGATTCCTAACACATTCCTCTATCTCTATACAAAAATTTAGAGCTTTTGGCTTTGCTTTGAAAAAGATTGATTGAATCAAAGTAAGGGTATCGATTGAAAGAGCATGAACTGGATATTTTACTGAACATGCTTCAGTATTTTGGTGCTATTTTGATTTGTAGGATTCTAATTGAGATGATTTTAGATTTGGAGTAAATTAGAGAAATAGGGCTACAAATCATATGAAGAAGCTGAATCTTGAGTCAGTCTCTAAGGTGTTCAATTTCTAGATGGAAGTTGTATGTAGTAAACTGTTTTTGATTAAGAACAGTCCAAAAATGTTTGAGGTATATCTTCCACATTATTGAACCAAATTGAGTGATTTTGGTGTCAATGGAAAGATAAGACATAGAGGAACACTTTTCTGGAAGAGAGGATAACCAAATTACCTCATTTTCACCTTCTGCAGTAGATCCGAAAGGGGTGTCTTGAAAAAATCTAAAGTGATTCAATAAATTATGAATTGTGATTTAATGGTTTAGTGAGGCGTGAATCTAATTCTAGATTATACTTAGATGAGTTTTGGAATGGGAATGATTTTTGTAAAGAGATTAATGGTGAAATACTCAGGATCGTCATGAACATGCATTGTACATATTTTGTTTCAGTCATGTGCATTATTAAACACTTATGATTGTACAAATTGTGATGTATGTGTATCTTGCATAAATGGGTGGTGCAAGCTAATCGTCCCATTCAAGCGTTCCCAGAAATTGGAAGCAAATGCTAATCTGGAGCGTTCTGTGAGTAGACCTAAATGGTCTCATTTCATTGTTTAATTTGTTGAACTTTTGTATCGATTGACTACTTAATGATTATGTCAAAATGATTAATTGTGTTGATTTTCGGACAGAAGGTCCGATGAATGTGAAATATTAATGAAATATTGAAGTGCTCCTTGTATGTAAATGACATGAAATAAGTGTGCATAATATGATTGTTAAATGCTGGACCCTGGTCCGATGACAAATGTGTTTGGAGTGTGCATTTGCATGTAAATGAAAAATGATACTCAATTTGATAGAGATATCAACTGAGGTTGTATTATTTACGTATTTCTATAGATTCTGTAATAGAATCCCTCCTGGAAGGAAGCTCCAGGCCTATACAATATCTGTATATTTCAATATGAATCACAATAATCCCTCCCCACTAGACAGAATACTCAATATATTCTCTCCCCCGTACCCCCTTCTCTACAACCTCACTCTATAACAAACTCATAACAGCCTAGCCTATGTGGCATTTGCCCCTTTACCCATCTTACCCCTACGGATGTAGGTTTGGATGGGCTTAGTGGGTTGATTGTTAACACCAGCAGGCTGTATGCATGGAGTGGTGCTAACAGTTCCCTCCTCCTCAACTAACACCTTGTCCTCAAGGTGGATGGAAGGGAATTGCCTCTTAATGAAGTCAACATCCTCCCAAGTTGCCTCCTCTGTTGGTTTGTCCCTCCACCGAATTAGCCACTGTAGGATACTGCCACCCTTGGACTTGGAAATGTGGGAAGCTAAGATTGGTTCAGGTTCAACTAGACCTCCTTCATCTACCTCCAATCCTTTGGGAAGAGTGTGCTCCATTGAATGGTTGCCTAAAGCTTTCTTCAGCTGAGACACATGGAAAACCGAGTGAACCTTAGCTGAAGGAGGAAGTTGTAGCTTGTAAGCAACCATTCCCACCTTGCCAATGATCTTGAAAGGCCCATAGTACCGTGCTGCCAATTTAGGACAGATCCTCCTAGCTACCGTGAGTTGCCTATGGGGCCTTAGTTTGACAAACACTAAATCACCCACCTGAAGCTGCACATCCCTTCTGTGTATATCAGCTGATTTCATCATCATAGCTTGTGCTCTCACTAGGTTGTACCTTAGTTGTCTCAAAGCTTCATCTCTATCCACTAAGGCTAAAGCCACCGATTCTACTTGGGTTTCTCCTTGAGTAAAGTGTAGCAAAGTTGGCGGAAGACGACCATACACCACTTCAAAAGGAGTCCGTCCAGCTGAAACATGATAATTTGTATTATACCAGTATTCAGCCCATGCCAACCAAATCGACCAGCCCTTAGGTTGCTCCGATGTGAAGCAACAGAGATAAGTCTCAAGACACCTATTGAGCAACTCGATTTGTCCATCCGTTTGAGGATGGTAAGAGGAGCTCATCTTCAATGCCGTTCCCTGCAACTTAAACAACTCTTTCCAGAAGTTGCTAGTAAAAAGGGGATCTCTATCACTGATGATAGAACTAGGAACGCCATGTAGCCTTATTATGTCACGGGTAAATGTTTCAGCCACAGTTTTGGCTGTATAGGGATGTTTAAGCAATGAGAAGTGAGCATACTTAGACAAACGATCGAATACCACCAAAATTACCTCATACCCGTGAGATTTAGGAAGGCCTGTGATAAACTCCATGGAAACCTCCTCCCAAATTAGCTGAGGTATAGGTAGGGGTTGTAAAAGACCCGCTGGAGACATTGCCATGTACTTATGCTTCTGACAAATAACACATTCCTTCACAAACTGTTGAATAGAAGACTTCATTCCCAACCAGAATAACCCACCAGCTAACCTTTTATAGGTTTTCAAAAACCCTGAATGTCCCCCTATAGGTGAAGCATGATACTCATGTAGAAACTTAGGTATTAACACCGAAGTAGATGAGAGAACCAACCTGTTTTTTGTAAAACAATAAACCATCTCTGGTGTGGAAATCAGGTTTGGAATTGGGGTCTGCTTCAAGTGCTGCCATAATTGAATTTATCTTGGAGTCCTCTTTGATTTCCCTTCTCACCACCTCTATGTCAAGCCAAAAAGGAGCTGAGATGGCAGAAAATAGTACCTTGTCATCCTCCAGCCTTGAAAGAGAATCTGCTGCTCCATTTTGCTTCCCTGGTTTATAAATAACTTCAAAATCCAACCCTAATAGTTTTGCTTGCCAACATTGTTGGTCTATGGAAGGGATGCGCTGATCTAACAAATGTTTCAAGCTTTTGTGGTCAGTATAAACCTTAAATTGTCTTCCAATGAGAAAGTGTTTCCAGTGTTGAATAGCCATCACTACTGCCATCACCTCCTTCTCATAGACTGACTTAGAGTAAGTGGATTCAGCCAAAGCCTTGCTAAAAAATGCCAATGGACGACCCCCTTGAATGAGAACAGCCCCAATCCCCTTTCCAGAAGCATCACACTCAAGAGAAAACTCCTTGGAGAAGTCAGGTAATGCTAAAACTGGGGCTGAAGTAATCTTCTTCTGCAGCTCCTCAAATGCTAACTGAGCTTCTATTAGGATCTTCAGGAGAGAGAAAGAGGATTATTCTAGAAGGAGTTAGTTATAACCGTATGTACTTAGGGAGGTTATAAAGGGGGGAATAGAAGAAGGGAGGGATAGGCAGAATATTTGAGTGAAGAGAGTGACAGAAGGAA
>JANZXV010311824.1:0-14813 GCA_027576455.1 Erythroxylum roigii | reverse complement strand
TTATAGAACAATTTCATTAATTTCGGATAATAATTTCAACACCATAAAATTAATTACGCCCAAAATATGTGTAATTATATTGACTTATCAACTTTTTTGTTATTTTGGAGCTATATTTAAACATCTTCTAAAGGTTAGGGTTTTACTTGTACATTTAAAACCTTAGGGTTAAATTTGTGGATTGATATATAATTTAGGGTCAAAATTGACTCTTTTACCTAAACAAATCTATCACATAGAGAATTATGATTTTGCTCTCTCTCTCTCTCTATGTATATATATAAAGAGTGTATATATATATATAGAGAGAGAGAGACTCTTTATATATATATATACATAGAGAGAGGGAGAGAGAATTTGGTGCTGTAGTCAGTATTAACATAAATCCTACAATTTGATTCATACATGTAATTTTTCTTCATTGCATTTGAAACTAGGGTATAGTTTTTTTAATGACAATTATTAAATGTTAGCAACGTGGATTCACCTATTTGATGAGTTCCAAACAAACTTAGTAAACATTCTTAATTCCTAAAACCCTTAAAGGTACACCCCTATCACATTGACAAATCCAACAAAAGAACACATAATACGGTGAGCTTCGACTCCCACGGTACCACGAATTATTTTGTATTTTAAGACATTTCATCCGATTTGAAGAACGTCCCAAATTTAAACTATATTAATGCTTGGATTGGATGTGGCGGCATATCTATATCTGAGATTCTGAATAGTATATCATTTGCAATCTTTTTATTAAAATATTAATCATAACATAAGTATAAGAAATAGAAAATTGTACTCGTTTTGATTATCGACGAAAAGAGGTAATTTGTTAAAAATGAGTCAAAGTTAGTTAAGAAAATGATAAATAATAAAGGTATCTCAAGATCTTTCAACTAAAGAAGACAGACATCAGGGAAGAAGATGGAACAATTTTTTCAACAAGAAACAAGGTTATCTGATTTTTCATTTGATAGTTGAAAATGGGTCGAGACTGGAGAGGTGAATTACTCAAGCTTAAAGGAAGTGTATTCTTATCTAATATTATATACACGCACGCATATTTTGATCTAGACACTATCTTTAGAACTTAGTTTTAGTGCATGATTTGAGTAAGTAATTGTTTTCATCTTCAACTCATTGTTAGATTAGAGAGACCAAGATTTCTTCATATTGATATTATAGAAGACAGAGGACTACTACTTGTACAAGTTAAGAACATCTCTAGGGTCTTTGAACACAGAGATCGATCATCACTTAATACATTCTTGGGCAGGAAATTATTGAAATTACTTGAAAAATACTCAAAAAGTCGAGAACCAGTTTTTGTTGCTATAAAGAGTAGTGGCTCTCTCGAATATCATCAATTGCGCAACCTGCAGTTTCTTCTGATCTCACCATTTGTGCCAGTAAGTGGGCTGATGTTCCCCATCCTAACCATGGCGGCAGCAAAGTCTCTATTGAAAGTGGCACTGTTACTACTGTAAGTCCTCACAAGCGCATCTTGAGACCCTCCGTTAAAGAGCTCCTGGTCAGAATGAAGCAGCCCTCGTCTAACCACAAGGTTACTGTAATAAGAGTTATCAAACCTCGTCGGAGTATTGCTGTCAAGTGGTGCTAGGTTGTTGTCTCCGCCGGATAATGGACAGGTGGCTCTTCTCGTGGTGGCGAAGTTGGGGTCAATGTTGGTTTCGTTGTATATGCGGGTCCGGAAAAGGCTGCATCTAGCTTGGCCTATGGTGTGACCACCAGAGAGAGCTGTCATGTCGGTGGCACTTAGACCTTTGGCGCTAAACATGGAGATTAGGGTGGCTAAGTTTGAAAATGGTGATGGAATTTGGCTGTTAGCTGCACTCAGACTTGCTGTTCTTGCATCTCTTCTGCCCAGTGGAACTGTCCATGAGGGTCCTCCAAGCTACATTAAGTTTGATACAAATGCTGTTTTATTAATAATAATCACCATATTTAATTTAGAGATTAAGCTTTTATTTGAATTTCATGTAAGTCATAGTAAATTTTGTTTATGATCATATTATATGTAATTTAACCAAGCGTTAAACTGACTAATAAAGGCCATGCTGTATTTTCCATCCTACACGCTAAGTTGACATGAAAATGATGGTGAAAAACGTGGACAAATGCATGACGGCATTCACGGTTGACTAGATAACATAAGAAGCTGGATCAGGAATAGGCTATGTTACGTGTAGGAGATGATCCATCAACACCAGCGTTTTCTTCTCATAACATTACAACTAAATAAAGACTATGGGTCAAAATCAAGCTATCGTTATATGTAATACAGATAAGTTGGAAATTCATGACAGAGGGACAACTGATCAACTTTTCCATCTTCTCGTCGGTACCTACTACTAATGGATTTGTATAGTAGGTAGGAAATGATAAACCAAGAATAGACTATGATAAACCAAGAATAGACTAGCTTGTTATTAACTAAATGTCGACTGGAGTGTGAAAATTTGTAATTGACTAAGCAATAGTTTGTTATGTTGCTTAAAGGGATTCAAATTCAATTAAAGAAGGTCGACCTAAACTTACTGGTTATTGCTTGTTCTGATGGTGTTAGTTATTAGTCGTTTTAATTGTAAACTAGCAGAAATTTTGTAGAATTTGTATACCAAAACGACTCCATCACGGGCTGCAAGTGCTAGAATGTCAGCACAAGAAACGGTCGCACTGCAAGCAGCTTCTACACTAGTTTTGATGGCATCGATCACTTCGAAGCCTCTTGCAGAATTCGCGTTGGGAGCTGCACTCTTTTCTCCTGTGAAAGTTGATGTGTCATCCAGTAGAACAGACCCGTCGCAACCCTACAAATCCACATATAATTAATATATTGATTGATTCAGAGTTAGAAACATTTTCTGAGACCATATATAAAAGGGTTAATATATATATAGAACAGGGAAAAGAAACAGGGATCATACATTAACGAAGCAGTCATGGAAAAACAGGCGAAGGATGGAGGCACCAAGCCTTGCTTCTCTATTAACAGCCTGAGTCATTCCACTTCGGACTATTGTTAAGAGATTAGGACAAGAAGTTTGGTAGAAGGTTGGAGAAAGTTGAGCACTTCCCGAGAAGGCTAAGAGGGACAGAACAGAGAGTGCAAGAAAGAGCTTCATGGAGGCCATGAGATAGCTTAGAAGTTGGAACTAGCAAGAGTTTACTACTAAAAACTATTTGCTTTGTTGGTGGTGCTGTTAGCTTAAGGGGGTTAACTCTCCTTTATATAGAGAAGCAACCTGCATGCATGAACTGGAGAGAGACCGCAAGTTGCATAATTAATTATAGCTCAAAAAGATTGACATACACATATATCGATTATTAAAGACCTAAGTATTGATTCCTTGAACAAATGTCAAGCTGCAAAAAAACTAGCCTTTAGTAAATACCCAAAGAAGAAAAGGTTAAGCCGATCAACTTTTATGAAATCAAAACAATAAACAAACCTTCATCCTTAAATATCAGTTTAGATCCATCCAAAATGACCCTATTCAATGTTCAAAATGATGTCGTTTTGAACATCTAAATACATTGTTTTAAGGATTAGATAATATTATTTTGAATTCTTTAAATATTGATTGGAAACTCAAAATTTTCACAATACATAAAGATTCTAACTAATGACGATTGCACAATATTTACCTAAAAAAGACTGCATAGCAGCAATAATATACAAATACTATCATTAATTTGTATTAATCTTAACTTGAGATATAGATCTGATAACTAGTTCCAGCATCATACTTCAAGTCAACTTGCTAAATTCTAACCTAAAAGTAATGTGTTTGATATTACTTGGATATTTCACTTTCACATATGAAATGACAAGCATACTGTCACTATCTAAAAGCTTTGTAATGCAAATTAAAAATTAAAACCCTTTTTCGGGCGAAATATGAACAATTCTTTTGTCAAGTAAACTAAATATAACACAAAGGAAGTTTCATATTTAACAACTATACATATAATTATATATAGATATACAGTAAAATCGAATATTATCTCAATGGCATTTTTATGAGCAGGTAGAAATAAGGTTTCGGCTCATTGATAGAGTTTATAATCAATTTCAAAATGTATTAGAGAATGAAGTAAATTGTACCTTTTTGGTAAGTTGTCTTGGGAATTAGATTAGGCATCATAAACACAACCTTTATCCACAGTTAGAAAAGAAAGAAAGAGGAAGCAAGTTGAGTAAGAATAAAAGGGTGTGTGGATGTGAGGATAGAGTTTCAAACTTATCAGTACGGAACACGTTTTCACACGTTTGTTTGTTCAAAATTTTCCCAGAGGATAAATTACTTAAGAGAGCATGAGAAGATCCTTCCAAAGAAGATTAAAGAAAAGTAAAGGTTGTACATAAGTGGTAATCAGGAGGGGACAGTTTGACTTGGTATCCAAACTCCATGCAGGAGGACAAGATAAGATTCTCCATCAAGTCATCTCTTACACAAATTTACAGTGTACTTTGATTGTCTTGCTGGTATGCATAATGTCCCGTGCCTCACACAGATCCTGGCTTTTTCCTTTTAGTAATTGAGATGGGACCTCCCTCGAAAGTGAAAGTGAAAGCAATTCACAAAATAATTATATAGAAAAATGCCAACCAGTGCCTTTCAAAACTCCATTTATTCTACGAATTTGTCCTCCATCTCTCTTATTTTTGTGTGTGTTATTAGTCGTCATGTTTATATAAAAGAAGATTTGTTAATGCAAAATGTCACTACCTGACCGTTCTATTTGTTTTCTCCAAGTTGAGTTCCTTCGTTTTGGAACTAAATTAAACAACTAAAAAAAGAGCGCTCTCAGATGGAAGTGTAATTGAGTAATAGGAGTTTATTTTCTTGTACTTTGGAATATTGTATTACAATTTGCTAGAATCATATGTTAACGTTATAATTTCAGAATAGCTATATCATTACTATATATTTGTTACATTCCTCTTATATAGATATCGTATATAGTTGCCTCTAGTTTTAACCTGTAAGCAGATTTAACAATAGTTTTTTTTTTGGATTCGAGGAAACCCCACAGATGGGCCAAGCAGGCTCACCTCTCAGATGACTAAGTGGCTATACCCCATCAGAGGACCAAGCGGCTACATCCCATCACGGAGGGCTTCACTAGTTCTCCACCCATAAGTAAAACCCCGGCTGCCCTAGGCTTTTACAAGAAGGGTTAACAAAGAATCGAATCTGAGAACTAACCGAAGCTAAGCCCTGCTCTCAACCATCTAGTCACACCCCTTGAAGGCTTAACAATAGATGACTAATCAATATTCAAGTGTTGAATTGTTTCTAGCCTATTAATTGATTTTCAAGCACTGATGACTTGAGGAATTGCAGATTATCACTCACCATTATATATTAGGAATAACAATTTTAAGCAATGACTTGAGATCAATAATACTTAGCAATTATATTAAACCTATACAAATATATAATTTGAACAAATTCTAACCATCTTTACTTGATGAGACTATCTAATGGAGCAAGAACATATTCCAACTTACCATTTTTACACTTAATTTATTAAATTTTTTTCTAAAAAAGGTAATGAATTAAGTCGTAACAGGCAAAAATGAACAAGTAGAATTAAAAAAAAAACTACTTAAGTGTCTCCGGAGACATATCTATTACACGACTAATTTCGACCTTCATGAAAATCCAAAATTCTATAGATTATAGATTACACATTCCATATTATGCTTGAATAGTCAACGTTTTGAAATCTGTATTTGTATAAGCTAATTTCACATCTGATCTATTGCAGTAGCTTGTTATTGAATTATTCCTTGGTTAGGCTTCTATGTTGAAACATGCGAGTGTTCCTTCGTCCCATATAGCTTTGACAAGGAAAAAAGAACGCCAATCAGAAGCATCACTTGACTGTGATATTAGGATGTTTATGATGGGCCAAAGCCAGCAGTCCGTTATGTTTATCAAAGGAGGAAGGATAGGGGTTTCCCGAGTGCTGGATCCATTATGAAAGTCTAGAAGGAATCTGTTACTAGAAGAATAAAAGCAACATGTGCGATGATTGCATTGTTGATTTACGCAAAGGGAATGTCTGCTGGTTTATTTGTGGGTTAGGCCAACGTGGCAAGTTTGTTACAAAAGTTGTTTCTTGTTTGTTAGCCAACAGTAGTATATAGATGAGAGGCAGTAGAAAGGAAAAGTAAGGAAAATGATATGTTGTATTGACTGAAGAGTAAGGTAGGCTCTTGAAAACCTACTGGAATCGTTTACAATTCAATACAGAAACATTCTCTGTTCATTGTTTACATTTCCAGAAGTTTGATTCTATCAATTTGGTATCAGAGCCCACGATCTCCCTGTGTGTAATTTCCTCGTTAATCATGGAGTCAGCGTATCCAAAAACACGAATGGAAACCCGTGTCGAACAGCTCGAAGATGATGTTAAAGGCATTAACGCCAATCTCACCCTCTTGATCACCCAACTCCAGGAAACGCAAACCAATATCCAACTGATTCTCCAAAACCAAACCCATCCAAACAGCTCCTCCATCCACTTGGGAGAACCTAGCCTTTCCAAAACACCCACGGCAAACTTGGGAGACAACACCAACACCACACAAAATGATTTCCCTAACCCCGAATTACCTGGCATACTACCCTTTACTCAACTTTCGACAGAAAAGGTTCCAGAAAGGGACAAATACCCTAGGAAATTGGAGCTCCCTGTTTTTGATGGGGAAGATGCAGATTCGTGGATTTTTCGAGCCGAGCGCTACTTCGCCATTAACCGCCTAACTGAAGCTGAAAAACTAGAGGCTGTCGGCGTGTGTTTTGAAGAGGAGGCTCAGGCATAGTTACGTTTTGAGGAACGTAACAGATCTTTCTCGACTTGGGAAGAGCTGAAGGTGCAGATATAGCAGCGTTTCGCCGGACTTCAGGATGGCACACTGTTGCATCGTTTCTTTGCGGTGAGACAGACAGGCACCGTGGTGGAGTATCAGTCCCAGTTTGAATACCTGGCGGCTTCGGTGAGTGCGTTGGAAGAAGAAACTATGGCAACTATTTTTATGAATGGATTGCAAGAGAAGATTAAGGCGGAGTTGCTTGTTTTGAACCCTCATTCCTTGAAGGATATCATCGATACAACTAGCCGGATTGAACGGAAGAACCAAATATTGGGGGTGACAGGGGGGTAGACGAAGCAGCGAGAGGTAACAGCCCTCCAACACAAGCATGACTCCAAAACCATTACTTGGACTAAACCAACCCACTGACCCAAAAGCCCTTTCCACATTCCAACCCAAACTCAGCTCCACCAGCCCAAACACAATACAAGACAATACCCACCGACCCACCTAAACAGCTGTCCCTCACCTCCCCACCCAAATTCCGGAAATTGACTCCAGCAGAGGCTCAATCAAAACGAGCTCAAGGGTTGTGTTTCCGCTGTGACGAGAAATGGCATTTTGGCCATAGGTGCCCTCAAAGAGAGTTAAACGTCGTGCTAGTGAGTGAAGAAGAGGAAGGGGATGAGATTATAGCAGAAAAGGAAGACTCAGTTGACGACGCCTTGAAGAATGTGGAGTTGTCCCTTAACTCTGTGGTGGGATTGTCGGAGCCACGGACGTTGAAATTAAAGGGAGTAGTGCATGGAATAGAAGTCGTGGTGCTTATTGACTGTGGAGCAACACATAATTTCATTTCAACTGGGGTAGTAGAGGCTTTGCAGATTCCTATGCAGGAGACGTCACCCTATGGGGTAGTAATAGGTTCTGGCAAGTAATTGAAGGGGATGGGAGTGTGTAAGGGAGTAATCCTTAAGCTGCAGGAGCTTACCATCGTCGAGGATTTCTTGCCGTTGCCATTGGGAAGCACGGATGATATGTGCTTAATTGTTGATATTTTTAATTATTTTCACTTAGCGATTATTGATAAAAAATGATTAAAATACTTACTTTAATTCATATTTTATTTTAGGTACGATTCGGAAGCAAAGAAATTAAAGAGCATGAGGTTTTGCAAACTTAATTGTTTTGTCAACTCAACAGTGGACAAGCAATAAATCAAGCGATTAAAACGCAATAGAAGAGACTGGAGCAACACGGTACAAACACGCAAGCCAGCACACAGAGGGAAAAGAGAGCAAATCTGAAATTGATAGCGTGGAGGATTTAAAGGCTTAAATTGTCTAATCAATCAGCTATGTGAGCAAATTACAAGAGAGTGAAATGCAGGTGGAGGTGGAGGAGAGGACATGCCACAGTAGAAAGAAACAAAAGACGTGGACAAAAGAAACAGAAGCAGTAAATCAATTTACAAGAAGCAGACACGTGGAGAAGCAAGCTTTGGGAAATAATCAGCTACAAAGAGACAAGCACGAAATTACTAAGGCAACAAGTGGACTGGCGTGATCAAGTGAAGCTGGCGCATTGCATGGGTGAGGAATCAAATTCTGGAGGCTGCCGCTGATAGAAACGAAGAGAGCAATGCCGATGACAGTCTCAACGCCAGTGATAGTCGGAATAGATAGGATGTTTGGGTAACTAAATTTTTATTTCTTGGTGTACGGAATCCTAGTTATTGAACATTGCATGTTGTGAGATTTTGTTCTTTATTTCAATCGATTTGTTAGTTAAGTATCAATTATTTTTCTGGGTCATTGTTTGATTGTTTAAATTGACAGCTAGGTGCGCAACTAGTGCATGGAATAGAAGTCGTGGTGCTTATTGACTGTGGAGCAACACATAATTTCATTTCAACTGGGGTAGTAGAGGCTTTGCAGATTCCTATTCAGGACACGTCACCCTATAGGGTAGTAATAGGTTCTGGCAAGCAATTGAAGGGGATGGGAGTGTGTAAGGGAGTAATCCTTTAGCTGCAGGAGCTTATCATCGTCGAGGATTTCTTGCCGTTGCCATTGGGAAGCACGGACGTTATACTGGGACTGAAGTGGTTGGCCACGTTGGGGGAGACGCGGAATGACTGGAAAAGATTGACAATGTCGTTTGAAGTTGGGGAAAGGACAGTACAACTTAAGGGGGATCCGAGCCTCACTAAGGCCATGGTTTCTCTGAAGACCATGATGAAGGAATTGCAACAGGAAAAATCAGGGGTAATGATTGAATTAATGAGTGTAGCAGTACAAGCTCCAGAAATCAAGGGCCAAGATGAACCGTTAGTTCAGCAGCTGTTGAAGGAATATTCTGATGTATTTGATATGCCGAAGGGGTTGCCACCGGTGCGTGGGAATGAGCACGCCATTGTGTTGAAGGAGGGCTCGGGACCGATCAATGTGCGACCATATAGATATCCGCACATTCAGAAGGAGGAGATAGAGCGTCTAGTAGCTGAAATGCTGGAGGCTGGGTTGATTCGACCTAGTGTTAGTCCTTTTTCAAGTCCGGTGCTGCTGGTACGAAAGAAGGATGGCAGCTGGAGGTTCTGCGTGGACTATCGCGCGCTGAACCACAATTCCAAATCGTTTTCCAATTCCCAACATTGATGAGTTATTGGATGAGCTTCATGGCGCGAGACTTTTCTCCAAACTCGACCTCAAGTCGGGCTACCACCAGATTCGCGTCAAACCAGAGGATGTGCATAAAACAGCCTTCCGCACTCACGAAGGGCATTACGAATTCATGGTGATGCCGTTCAGTTTGACGAACGCACCGGCTACTTTTCAAGCACTTATGAATACTATTTTTAAAAGTAGGCTGAGACGATTTGTTTTGGTATTTTTTGATGACATTCTTATCTACAGCTCAACTTGGGAGGACCATGAAAGGCACCTTTGCGAAGTGTTGCAAGTGCTGCGTGAACATAAGTTGTTTGCTAATACAAAGAAGTGTTGTTTCTTTCAGCCAGAGATTGAATATCTTGGCCATATTATTTCGGAGCAAGGAGTTTCAGCAGACCAAAGCAAGGTGAAGGTAATGGATGAATGGCCTATGCTGAAGAATCCCAAGGAATTGCGGGGGTTTCTGGGGCTGACCGGGTACTATCGGAGATTTGTGAGGCACTACGGGAGAATGGCAGCGCCTCTTACACAGTTGCTCAGGAAAGATTCCTTTGAATGGAATGCAGCAGCGACAGATGCCATGAATGCCTTGAAGCAGGCCATGAAGTCAGTACCAATCTTGGCCTTACCAGATTTTTCGGAGGAATTTGTGTTGGAGACGGATGCTTCGGGAATTGGGTTAGGCGCAGTGTTGTCCCAAAAAGGGAGGCCCCTAGCCTTCTTCAGTCACGCTCTACAGGGGCGAGCCAGATTTAAATCCGTGTATGAGCGCGAGTTGATGGCCATCGTTCTAGCAATTCAAAAGTGGCGCCACTATTTACTCGGAAGACACTTTATTGTGAGAACAGATCAAAAACCCTTGCGATTCTTGTTGGAGCAGCGGCTGGTGGCAACAGAGTATCAGAGGTGGTTAACCAAAATTATGAGTTTCGACTTTGAGATTCAATACCGACCAGGTCCTGAAAATAAAGCAGCAGACGCATTATCACGCGTTGCTCATTCTCCGAAGTTATTGGCTATATCGGTTCCCCGAGTGTTGGATCTGGAGGTTTTACGGCAAGAGGTGGAGAAGGATTTGGAGTTAATGGCCATTGAAAGGGATCTTGCAGTGAATCCCATAGCTCGTCCAGGTTGGTCTTTAAAGGGAGGTTTTTTGTATTTTCACGATAAGTTGGTCATACCTCGCCACTCTCACCTCATCTCCACATTACTACATGAGTTCCATGACAGCCCAATTGCAGGACATGGTGGGTTTCTACAGACTTACAAGCGTCTATCTGGTGAGTTGTATTGGGAGGGTATGCGTAATACTATTAAAAAGTTTGTCGAAGAGTGCTCTGTCTGCCGTCACAAATATCAAACTCTGTCTCCAGCGGGACTACTGCAGCCATTGCCTATTCCGCAAGCTATATGGGATGACATCAGTATGGATTTCATCAATGGACTTCCAAAATCTCTTGGCTATGATTCCATTATGGTGGTTGTGGACCGTTTCAGTAAGTATGCCCATTTTATACTTCTTAAGCATCCATATACAGCAAAGCTGGTGGCTGATGAGTTTGTTAGACATGTGGTCAAGCTCCATGGCTTTCCAAGGAGTGTTGTTTCGGACCGAGATAGGATATTTTTGAGTCATTTCTGGACTGAGTTTTTCCGACTTCAGCATACTGCCCTTAAGCGCAGCACTGCATATCATCCGCAAACAGATGGGCAAAGCGAAGTCGTTAATCATTGTCTCGAAACATATCTGCGTTGCTTCGCGAGCCAACAGCCGCGTCAGTGGGCAAATTGGATATCTTGGGTTGAGTACTCTTATAACACGTCCTATCATACTGCTTCTAAGCTCACTCCTTTCAAGATTGTTTATGGACGAGACCCTCCTCCCCTGATTCGGTATGCTTATAATGCTACAGCTAATTCTACTCTTAAAGATCAGTTGATGAGCCGTGACTTGATGCTGGCAGAACTGAAAGAGCAGTTGGCTCTTGCGCAAAACAGAATGAAGCAAGTTGCAGACAAGCATCGCCGCAATCTACACTTTGAGGTGGGCGACCTGGTTTATCTTAAGCTCTGCCCCTATTGCCAACGTTCCTTGGTAACTCACCCTAATGAGAAGCTGGCACCCCGCTATTTTGGCCCATTTCCTATCCTTTAGCGTATCGACACTGTGGCTTACAAACTTCAACTACCTGAGGATGTTGCTATTCATCCATTATTCCACATCTCCCAACTAAAAAAGGCCTGATTACTTTAGGGTGATGAATTATACTAACTGAGAACAACGTAACATTTTCCCTAATTACTTTAGGGTGATGAATTATATCTTGATCACTCAACTACCTTCATATAGTTCATGCTACATCCAATAACTACTGATTAAACAACCCATTATTAAACATATCATAAGTAGTATCAAAACATAACAATCGCTATACAAGATAACTTTGGTGACATCAAGTCAAATGATCACTTATACAATCATCACAATGAAAATTCCATATATATACAAGTAATGCTCTAAAGGGATTTCTCGTGTTAGGTTTGTTCAGTGAACTTGTTCTCTAATAAGCACCCACACATTTGTTTAAGTATTTTTATACTTTAGCCTATGAGATCGACTACTTCCTTCATAAGGAAAAATATAACGTACACTAGTCTTTTTACGTTCTATTAATGTCCATTCTTAATAGAACAATGACTATTAATAATTTAGAGATAATACATAAATGCAACATGAATCTCATGATTATAAACTTATTATAATTTTAATTTCAATGTACAATCATCCCACGAACTTTATCATATACATCTAAACATATACAAGATAAAGAATGCCTTTAAATAATTGTCACTAAACTACAACTAAAGCGATTGGTTATAGGGCATAAACCAATAATCTCCAAACTTACACTAAGTCAATTGTTTAAGTATCTCATACCATATCACCATATGATGATTGTTCTATTGTTGAGAGAGTGGCTTTATGAGAGAATTCTCCAAGGTTCTCTATAGCGAGCACTTACTTAAATTTTACAACTTCCATATTAATTATCATTATAATAAAGAAAAAACTAAATGCATACTTGGATCTTTGATGAGACCTTAGCTCCTTTTGCATGCCTAATGGCTTAAATGTTCTACAGTACATTACTGTCATAAACAATGCAAAGAATTATATCAAGCTCACTAAAGAACTTATTGATTCAATTAATTATTTCCATTAAATGAAAAATATATTATGACTTAATTAGCAACCATTACTACATTATGACTTAATTAGCAACCATTACTACATTTGAACCTTTCCAATCTTGAATGATATTATTCTAAGTAAATAAAACTTAATTAGGATTTACTTCTAAAGCTATATCCTTATCATCTTGAACTCAAATATCAACTCGTGCATAAAATAATGGATATCTTCAATACTTCACAAGTATCTGATATCTCAAATACAAAATATCTTTAGTGTCTTCAATACTTCACAAGTATCCAGTATCTTAAATAGAAAATATCTTTAGTACATTATCTACTTACCTAGAGTTAGAATAGGTAAACAAATTCTAATCTATCTCTATAGATCTAATTCCCAGAACTAAGTTATTACCTTTTCATATCTAATAAAAGTTATTCTTGGATAATTTTGTTTTCAACAACTGAAAGTTAGAATTATTGTTCTCTATGAGCAATATGTCTCCACATATTGCCACTGAAGAGGACAATTATACTCTACTAACCATCTTGTAGACATGATAAGTTCACGATCATCTTAAAAAAACTCTCTGAATTCATCATGAAAGTGAATCTTTCAATATCTTATAGCCTTTCAACTATACATCAAATGTATCAATAAAGGCAATAGTCCCAATTGAATGTGATGTCATAAGATTTGAACTTTTCATAATTGTCTTACTCTCACTACTTATTTTGAGAACCATTCTCCTGTAAGTATACATTGAAACAAAGAATTTGTTCAACAAGTCTGTAAGATTATATCCAACTTTTTAGATATCTTATAACCTTTTATTATCCAATTTAGTTCTAAACTTAGTGGATAATGTATAATTCAACTAAGCATTACATCCTTAAATCATTAACTTTGACTCTTTCAAAGAATTAACATTTCATATCTAATATGAAATTTTACTAATTGATTCACTTAGAACTATTGAAGGTAAGTCATTTTTCTAGGCATAGCTATAGAAGAAATAATATTGCATTATAAGATACCTCATATTGTATTTTACTCCTTACATATATTGTATTGGACTCCTTACATAAATCCATACTCTTATGGAATTTTGTTATAAAGGTATATATTAGAGAATCTCATTCCCTATAAATAACCAAAAATGTAAAACTCACCACAACAATCTCATAAAAGTGCTTCTACATTCTCAATACTAAATTTCTACTTAAATTTAAACAATGTGAACTTTTTAAAATTTTAAATCATTATTTCATTTAATACATTTGACTATATCACATAAATTCATCAGTAATCTAATGAAATATAAGTATTATCCTTTAATGAATTGTTATTCCATCCAATACATCACATGTGTAAATGTAACAATTCAATACCATCATTATTCTTTCACTAAAGGTTGATTTGGTTTTTCTTCAACTTGACAAGTTTCATATGATTCATAATCATAAGGATACACATATCCTTGTGTGTAACTTTATTATACTCGTTTTGTTGATTTAACCAACATCGCATAAAAGGATAGTCTCGGTTATCCAACTTTGTATTCTTTCCATTTATGTTAAGCATAAGTCTCCTTCGATCTAACATATACAACCTATTTGTATAAAAGTAGATATACTACTTTTACTTAACAATCTATTTCTTATCATCCATTGACCATTACAATAGCGTTGAACTAAATTCAGTATCATATACTTATAAGCATGAACTAGAAATACATGTGATTTCTATCATATTACGTATAAGCAAGAAAAATCATGCAATCATTTTCTTCTTATGATAACTATTATCATACTATAGCTTAACCTTTAATTTATGTCCATGTTTACGCTTTTAGTAGGCTAAATTAAGTGAAACAATTCTAAGAAGGTACTATACCTTTTAGCTCTACTCTATGCAACTCTTGCATCTTACTATCATGATGTTGACACATAATTTACATTTTGTTGTCAAAGTTTATGAGACGTTAGTCAACTCAAAATGTCATTTCATTTGTTGTCCATATGATTTTGACATATAGGCTCTTACTATCTTTAGTTTCTTATTATTATTATTATTATTATTATTATTATTATTA
>JANZXV010311412.1:0-14819 GCA_027576455.1 Erythroxylum roigii | reverse complement strand
TTTATCGTGGGATACTCGTCGGAGCGACCTTCGGGTTTCCCGTTGTGTACCCTACGATGAGGGGGCGCTACATACTCAAATAGAAATGGATAGCAAAATAGGTGTATTTTTGTATTATCTCTATTTATACAAGTTCATAGTTGATCTTAGGTCATAATAAAACTTTTTTTAACATTTATTTTTAAAGTGTTTATATGATTATATGAATTAAACAGAGATTTTCTAATTTCTTCATAAGAAAATCAAATAAATTAAATTGTTTTGATTAAATACAAATTAGGTTGGTTCACATTTGATAATTATAAAAAAGAAAAACTCAATTTCTTACGATTTTTATGAAAATTTGTTAAAATATAGTGAGAATCAACAAAAAATTGTAATAGATCACCCTTTTTTTTTGCGATTGGAGGGAGAAGTAGGAGACTTCTTTACATAAAGAAATAGGCGGCATGATGCATTAACTATCTGGTCGATGAACCTATCCATGTAAATAACTAGCACATATAAAGGCTAAAGGTGTGACATGCTTCATACATATGTCACACACTTGCTATAAGGGCCAGTACGTGTGCATATGCATATGCAAGTGCATAAAGGTGTGGTCTCATAGTGTAGGCAAATCTCATGCCATAAATGTTTATGTAAATAATTCACTTCGGGTATATAGGATCCATATACCTTTTGCATCTATATAGCTTGTGAGGCAATATATGTATTGCCTACACATACGTAACCACCACTAAATTGTCTGAATGCCAATAGAAATCCAGTCACTACAATAGCCTTTTAAGATAATATTTAGATCGTGTTGCATATATATTAGGGAATGTATCTAGTTTTTTATTCAGTTATTTCGCCCATAAATATTAATCTTATATGAAATTTTGAGATGTCTATAAAGGAATTTAGTAAAAAAATAATCATTGCTTAAATCATCTTTATTTAAGCAATATAAATACAATAAAAAAATGCTGCTGCTAGAAGTGCTTTAATCTTAGCTCAGAATGAGTTGTATAACATGCCTCAATGCAGAATGCTCACTGAAATGGAAAAGTAAGATTTGTATAACTTCTCTAAAGCTCTCTCCTTTGATCAGTCCTTAATGAGGTAGAGATCTAGAATTGTTTGGTTGAAAGGAGTAGAAAGGGGTTCAACTTTCTTTCATAAATCTGTAATCTCCACGAAAGCTACAAACAGGATCAACAGTCTAATGTGTAATAATTACACCATCTCCAATCAAGATTTGTTGAAGTCATAGGCCTTTAATTATTTCTCGAGTGTTATAAATTCTCCTGCCAATGCTCAATCCTCAATGGAAGTTCTGAAATGTATCATGTGCAATTTTATTACTTCTCCAGAAGCTAAAATGCTCTTTAAACCTGTGACCAGAGCAAACATTAAGTTAATTATCAAAAGTTTGAATCCTTATAAAGCTGTAAGACTAGATAGTTTTATCATGATGTTCTTCACTAAATCTTGGCATATAATCAAAGATATAGTACTAGATGCAGTAATGGAATTTTTTTAGAAGAAAAGGATGCTCAAAGTGATCAATGGCAATTTCATAATACTCATTCCTAAAGGAGGTGAACAAAAAAGTTTCAAAGATTTCAGGTTTATAGCTTGTTGCAACTTAGTCTATAAGATCATTTTAAAAACCTAGTTAAAAGACTAAATTTGATTTTGGCAAATCATACAGACAGTGCTCAAGGGGCTTATATTCCTAGTAGAGAGATGACTAATAATATTCTTTTATTGTAAGAATTCATGAAAGGTTATTCCAAAAGGAAAGGCGGTAAAAATTGTATATTGAAGATTGATCTAAAGAAAGCTTATGATAATGTTAACTAGATCTTTTTAAGCAACATCATGAAGGCTTTGGAATTTCTATAAAGTTTCATTGATTGGATTTCATTATGTTTCACCACTCCATCTTTTAGTATCCTGATCAATGAAGAGTCAAAAAGATTCTTCAAAATTTTGAAGGAATTAGGCAAGGCAACCATTCTTCTCCATGCTTATTTGCCTTTGTCATGGAGGTGCTCAATAGAATTTTGAGAAGAATTGTGGACAAAATAAATCATTTCAAATATCATTCTAAATGTAAGAAACTGGGAATTACATACTTCATTTTTGTGGATGGCTTGAATATCTTATCAAATGTATACAAAACTTCACTTTTAGCTATTATGAAGGATATCAAAATTTTCAACAAGCTATCTAGACTCTATGTTAATGCTAACAAAAGTTATTTTCACATTTTTATAAGTACAGAGGATCAGAGAAGCATGGTTAAGTATATCACTAGTTTCAGAGAAATTTCTTCACCTTTCACCTATCTTGGAGTTCTAATAACTACTTCCAGATTGAGCTATGGAAATTTTAAACCTTTGATGGACAAAATATAAGCAAAAATCATAAGATGGAGTGTAAAACCCTGAACTTCCCCTTTTATCGATTTATATATTTTATTATGGGTGAATACTATTTCCAAATGAATAGTGAACTCGGGTAAACAATATTTCCACTTGAATAGGGATTTTGAGGACCCAGCCCCCAAAAAAAGTGAAAATACCCAAAATAGGTATTAGAGTCAAATGACATTGAAATGAATCGAAAATAAGTCCAATTAGATGAATTTCGGGAATTTTATAAGTTTAGGACAAAAATGCCCTTTTTGGAAAATAATGGGTATTAATGATTTTTAACCCATTCAAAATTTTTGAGGCATTTAATTACTAAGTATTGATCCTAATTAAAGTATCCAATGGTCAATTTGGTGGTGAGATGGCTGTGGAATATTTTTGAGATTTAATATGGTTTATAGGTGTAGTAATCTATGAAAGGGCGAATTGGTCTTTTTACATAAATGGAGTTAATTAATACATTTAAATGACTCACAATTATTGACCAATTACAAAACTCCATATTGTTTAAGAAACATTAAATTAGATAATGATGAGTCATTTAAGATGTTAATAAGAAAATGACATGTGTAAAGTATTAAAGCAGTATAAAAAGGCAAAAGAAGACAAAATTTGGTTCATTGGAAAGGAGGATTCGTGAGAACCAAAAAGAAAGAGAGAAAAGAAGAGAGAAAGAGGGAGAATTCTTCCAAGGAGAAGAGGAAGAAGAGAGGTGCAATTTTTGGTGGATTGGAGTAGAAATTGAAGAAATCTTGACCTAGGATTGGTATTTACCAATTTCCTAAGAGATTAGGAGGAAAAGTAAAGGAGAGTCACTGAATGCGTGCGTGTGCTTGGCGATAAGTGTGCAAAACTGTGATTGGATCTTTAAATTGATTTTATGAAGGAAAAAATGGTTTCTATTTTATCATGAAAAGTAGGTTTATGAATAAGTTCATTGGTGTTGCTAGTTGAATTTGAAAGCTAATTTTTATGAGATTTATATATATGCTTTCAGATGGCATCGAATTGAAATTGCATATGCACTGAATTAGCATGACAATGGAATTTAAACATGAGCTGAATTGGTATAGAAATGTGGTTCACCTGTGTATTAATTGTTGTTTAGCCTGTGGTACGCCGTTAGGTCTCCTTATACATATGATTATACCAATCAGAGTGCGTCCTAACATTCATGACAGAGTCTAAGGGAGCGTCTGTCACTAATGGTGGGTGGTGTCGTGTTTTTCTGTATGTCTTGTGAGTCGCCCTCTGCACGTATGGAGTATATATTGTGCTAACATTGTTATGGGTAAACGATGCAAAACTAGCTCCATAACAATTGGTATATAGTGGTTAACCTAGTGCGGGTAAGCGATGTAGAACTAGCTCCATTACTAGAGGTTAGACAAGCATGGGTAATCGTTGCAGAACTAGCTCTGTGGCCTTACACCTAACGTTACCAAATGGTAAAGAAAATTTTAAAAGAGAAAGTTCATGAAACTATCGATTGCCATCTCTGTTTACCTTACAAGAAAAGAGGAACTTGATTGTTTTTACATGTGCATTGATTATATGAATTTATTACATCAGAACATTGGTTATTGTTTGAAAAGAAAAGGAAATTATCTTTGTTCTTTATGGAGGTTAATGTTTGTATAAATGTTTGAATGGAAACCATAACACTCACTGAGCTCGTTTAGCTCACCCTTTATTTTATGTTCTCTTTTAAATTTTAACCTCCCAAGTACATGCCTAGGGATTTCAATAGTTGAGACTCCACCATTTGAGTAGCTACCTTCATCACGTGCGGCTATGTAGGCAATTTTGCATAATTATGAACATCTTTTGTGTAAAGATAGATTGTAAATGTTTTACTATGTATAGTTTATCATCTTCGTGAATATGTCCTGATATTGGTTTTGTGAAAATATGGTTATTTATAAATGTTCTTTTCTTGAACTAAATGCATGAATGTGTTTGACCATTTGAGATTGTTTCTGAATAGACTTGAAGTCTAGAAGTAGCTGTGGTACTTTGGTTAAATGGATAGAAGTGTTTTGAATTGCTTTTTAGGAACCTAAAATTTTTTGTTTTATTAAATAACAAATGTTATGTGGCTGAAATTTTTAATGAAGGTTACTTTTATAAACTTCCACTGCTATTCCTTTTTCTTTTGTTTATATTGATTTTAAAATATTTTAAAGAAAAGGGAAAGGCTTAGCTCCAGGGAAACTTTTTAGTTGGATTGGATATCGATTGGAGGGTTTTCATGGGGTGTCGAGCAGGTCGCCTAGTCATAAGGAAAGGGGCCTATCGTGGAGAATGAAATATTTATCTCTAGGTAAAAGAGCTCAACTAGTTATAAATGTATTATCTTTAATCCATATAAATTGGGAACCACACCTAGCTATTCCAAGTGTTGTTAACAAAATCATTGATAAAATGCTCAAGAAATTTCTCTTGTTTGGTTCAAAGGAAGGAGGTTGTAAAGCTGACATTAAATGGTCTGAAGCTAGTAGCTCTAAAAAGTAGAGAGGTTTGAACATCATTCCTTTAAAACTGTTGAACAACTGCATGACGGTCAAGATACTGTGGACATTGTTTACTGATTATAAATCTTTATGGTGCAAATGGGTTTATGATTACCACATCAAAGATAAAAGCATTTTTGAAATTGATCTCACATCTATGAATGCATCCACTGCATTAAAGAGATTCCCAAATGGAAAGGCTTCATTTGAATTTATATCAAGAAGGAAGTAGGGAAAGGGATGAACATATTTTCTGGCATGACAATTTAATTTCTGATGGCCCTTCTAAAAATAAAGCTAAGCTATGTGTATTGAAAGCATCATTCCAAGCAATTAAAACTTATCAAATGAAATGATGGTTAAAAATGAGATCCTTACGAGAAAAAATGATAGCAATATGCAAATAGAGATCAACAATGAAGAATTAAAAGAAAATGTGAAAGACAAAAATTAGTGGTGCACTAATGCTAAAGGAATATATAACAATACTTCATGCAGAAAACTTTTTTAACAAAATCTTAGGAATGTCTCATGGTACAAAATGGTATGGTGCAAATACAATCTTCCTAGAGTAGCTACAACTTTATGGAGGCATATAAAAGATAAACTACCCACTATTGACAAATTAAACAAGTTTAACTACTTGACAAACTAGTGTAGCCTTTGTAGAAGTCAATGGGAGAGCACTACACACCTATGTTAGATCCCGTTTCCGAAACCCAACTCTTACTGAATCAAAATTACTGAGCGTGGTTCCTTGTAACTGTTGGATCCTGCTCGATTCCGGAATCCAACATAAAACTTGTTCTTCTTTATTACTCCTTAGTAAATTTTTTTTTATTTTTCAACACTCTTCGGAAATCATGAAACATGTAGGGTTAATTCGTTTAACCCTTATAAAGCATAAGTGGTTTTTCTTGTTAGGGTTACTCCAAAGTACCCTCATTAGCCATCATCAGTTCATCTTCATTCTCATAACATCTCAAAATTTTACTCACAAATTATCCAATGGTGTGCCCATACAAATCAGACACCATGCTCAAACTCATTTTTCCTATTTCATGAACAGAATTTGGAAATCTTCAACTCAGAATTTCCATTTGACTTCTTCAAAAAAATCATAACTCTAAGCCTCTTCTGTCATTGAAACAAGAATCATCTCAATCGAAGTTCGATAGCTCAAGATATGCTTAAAAAGCCAAATCTGTTAATACCCTAATCATGCTCTCTCAACCAATCTCTCACTTGTTCTAATGCAAACTTTCTCAATTTAACTCCAAAAGACACAAATTTTCATGGAGAGATAGATACATGTCTTATGAATCCATTGCTTCAAGAATCACTTCATTTCGAGGACGAACGAGGGAGTTACGCCCAAACAAATCACACATTTGCATAACCTCAATCATGTAGTGACATGTCTTAGCGCGATTATCATAACTTTCACCAAAAGTGTCGGATTGATTTCTATTTTGGACCATTGGAAAGAAGACATCTAGACCTACAACTTGCATGAAGACCACAAAGTCAGATTCTGTCTCTAAAAGGGTCAAAAATCACAATCTTTCCCGTGAATGTCCGTTAAACAGACATGTATGGGGCTTAGGAGGCCAAAATGACCCGAGAAGGTCCGTTAAACGGACATTGACTGGCCAAGGGGTGTTTTTACACCTGAGAACGGACCTTATGTCCATTAAACGGACATTGGGGTTCCCCAAAGTCCCCCAATGTCTCTCTAATGCTTCCAACTTTCTTCCTAACACCATATACACTTATAATCTTCACAATTTCACTTATTCTCATGTTAAAAAACATCATAACAACTCAAACACCAAGTTCAACTCACCAATTTCTCAAATCTCAACTCAATTGGTTCATTAAAATCACAATTTCTTATCATTCAACATAGTTGTCATTAAACACAAATCCTATGCAACATCATAACTTGTAACAATCATATCTCTCCATTCCGAAGTCCAAAAATTACAAACTTTATAGCGTCAGAAAGCTAAAAGGATCATCTATAACTTCCAAGAAGACAATATTTACCAATTCTATCTAAATCAGTCTAGATTTTCCATGGAAGTCAAACATAAATCTTATCCTTGTTAAAACTTGCAAAACCTTCCCAACTTTACTTACTCTATTACAACATCATTCTTATCCATTCAATTACCATTCCTTCTTTTCCATGACATTTCACTTACAAGTAATAGCAACTCATATTCAAAGTTCATCAACTCAATTGGATTACTTCTTCAAATGTACTTAATTCCAATTTAACCTCATCCTTAATTAATTCATATTCCAACTCCACCTCATTTTATAACCATCTGAATTCCAACTTTTCCTTATCCATTTTTAAATCTTAGCTCATTTGACTTGTCTCATTTAGCTACATCTCATCATCCAAAATTCCTATGTGTCCTTTTCCATAATATCTCACTGATGTGTATATATATATACATATACCAACCATTCATGCTCAACATTCATCATAGTTATTCATAAACAAATTTACATTTCGAATCTATACACAACTCCATTTTTCACGAACCTCATGAAATAAGAATTTTACAACCTTCAATGGCGTTCCAAGCCACAATACAATATCAATATCAATATCCAATATACAAAACATGCAAAACCTAAAATTTCTCAAAATACACTTGAAGCCTTGTTTTACATCAATTATTCCAAAACCAAACAAAACATGCAAATTCGGATTTATGCCTTGATTCACTTTCACTTGATCTCTTGCTCAATACCTGGAGATGGGGACAGAGAGGGGGTGAGCTCGAAAGCCTGTGGGTAACATGCTTATAACAAATAACAAGCAAAAACCATTCAAAAAGTTCTTTATCATCTTTTTGAGTCATAAAACACATGCTCTCAAAAGTTCTTGTCAAGTAATCAAAATCACAAAACAACACAATTCGTGCATTTTTTAACATATTCATAAATCATAAACACATAAGCACATCATAATGGTTCGGTGGTCCGTAAACAGAACGTACTAACACATTCCTATATAATGGTCATGTGTAGTCGTGAACAGAACGAACTAACAAAATCCCACATTGTGGTTTTGTGCAGTCGTAAGGGAGTCCATGAAGGAGCTACTTGCCACTAGCGGGCAGGCGGGAGAAGCCCTTTATACAAGTGCACTTGACAGAATAGAATGGACCAAACCAAACTCACATAACATTTAATTCATGACTTGAAAACAGATTTGCCCAAAATGGAAACATTTCGAAAACTTGTTTTTCTTGAATATGCAATTTTTTTCGACAAACCCTTTCATGAAGCAATTCACAGTACATCATCAAAATTTTCATACATCAAACATTTCCAATTTGTCAACCAAATTCACATAGTAATTTCTCAAATCAATCAAAGCAATAAAGCAATATTTAATGAAGTAGTTGAAATCATTTTACTCTCTTGATTCAAAAGAAAAACATTAGTGGCTCATTACTCAATCATAAACATGGAACCCACCTTGTTTCCTTGCTTATACTTGTTTAACATGCTTCCCCTCTTGCTCCTCTTGATTCCTCTTGCCTCCCTTAATGTCCTTCATCAACATTCACACAAATCCCCAAATCAAAAGGCATTTCAATTGAGAAACCCATATGACATATTCAGCAAAATTGACCTTAGAATTCACAAACCCATACCATTTTTAAGCCATAAGAACCAAAAACTCTCTAAAAATCCAAAGATTTAAAATCCCACTTACATTAGATCTTCACCAAAAGAGGAGTTTCTTGGCTCTAAAGGAAGCTCTCATCTTCTTCCACCTTTTTCCTTCTTGAATCAACTTGAAAATCCCTCTTGAAGACCATGAAAAATCGAAACCTAGCATCTTCTTTCTTCTTTCTTCTTTCTTCTTTCTTCTTCCTCTCCACTGAACTCTCTCTCCTCTCTTCTCTCTTTTCTTTCATTTTTTTCCTCGCAATTTCGTGCTTCTCTTCTTCTTAAATGAAAGCCCACTTGTCTTATTTACAATTGCGCCATTAATGAATGAGCAATGACCCTTCTACCCTTACATATAAGCCTTGCAACTTACATGCTTAAGTGCTCTTCCAATTTTGCCCCTCATGCAAACTTACCACCTCAATTCAATTTAATCCATGTCATATGGTCTTACTTAAATTAACAAGCTAATTAACTCGCATTAACATGGTACTTTATTCCACAAAAATAGAATAATTATTCTATCAATACCTCAAAATTCATTTAAATCATGCTTAACTCCTTCCGAAAATCAACACCTTTTCTAATTATGCAATTGAAGGAATTTGCTTGCATTTCCTTATAGAGAAATGTTCTTCATTGTCTTAATTTTCTAATGACATCAAAATCATTCAATTTGGTTCCATAGTCTAAAAATTATGCACCAAACATTTCAGACTGTTCTTATACTAAAACATTATCCTGCGCTTGACTTCCATCATAAAAATTGATACTCTTAGAGACTAAACTAGAACTCGATTTCATCAGACAATTTGTAGCCTTATCTCTCTAATTTAACCCAAAACAAAAATCATCTCATTCAGATAACTAGAGATCAAGTTATGGCAAAAACATTGAGGCATACTTAATGAACATATACATTTTCCTGCTTTTAATTGCCAACATTTCACATATATCCATCTTGTATCTAAACCATCTTTTCCATTTCATTTCAAATTCATGAATTCTCCTTTTCTTTATACATGAATAATCATCAACAATTTCTCATTTAACAATCCTAGCTTACAAAAGGGTTCGGGGTCCAACACGTGTTCTTCAAGTTTTCTACGAACTTTTCTTTAACAACTTATACTGCCTAAGTATTGCATGAGAATCTTCTAATAATTCTGAATATGCATCTTATAATTCACTAAAATTTGAGGTTACCTCCTCGTCACTTTCTCTTTCGGATACCAAGCAAATGTTTGCTTGAATTGATGCCTCTGAATCAGTATCAAATTCGGACGAATCCAAATCTTCCCATATTGCCATCATGCTCTTCTTATTTTCACTATTCTTCTTTGGTTTTCTTTTCAGCAATGGACATTCAGACTTGTAGTGTCCCAGTTTATTGCATTCATAGCAGATGACTAATATTTTCTCATTCTTGCCTTCATCTTTGCTATTCTTCTTGAAAGAAAACTCTTTGTTTCCTCTTGCTTTCTTCTTCCACATTCGTCTGATCTTCCTCGAGATAAAGGATAATTTGTCATCTTCTTCGCTCGAATCTTGTTTAGATTCACTGGAGTCATCATTCTTGACTTCTTCGATCTTCAACTCTTTTGACGATGAACTTCTCGTCCTCTAAATCTTGTGATTCTTTCGTCTAGCCTTCAATCCTATAGATTTATCTCATCTGGGTTTATCTTCTGCATCGAGCTCCACTTCATGTATCTTCAAGGATCCAAGCAATTCATTAAGCTTTAACATGCTCAAGTCCTTGGCTTCTTGTACCGCGGTGACTTTAGGTCTCCATCTTTTTGGTAGGCTTCTTAGAATCTTTCGAACATGATCTTGATTATCATAAGTTCTCCCAAGAGCTTTAAGTCCATTGACAATAGTTTGAAATCGTCCAAACATCTGATCGATAGACTTAGTGCACAACTTAGAAAGAACTTGGCCTTTGAATTTAGCTGGAATCTTGCTCTTTGATCAGCTGACCATCTGGTACGTGGAATGGCATTTCCTTCATCATCTACCGATGTATACGGTCCATTCTCTATAATCTCCCAAAGATCAATATGAGTAGATTCAATGAAGAGACGCATCCTGTCTTTCCAATAATGATAATCTTCACCATTGAATGTAGGAGGTCTAGTAATGGAGGTGCCTTCAACTATATAAACGTGTGATTCTGCCATAGATCTTTATCCTCACTTTGTAACGGTGGTTATTGGACATCGTGCTCTGATACCAATTGAAATAAATCACGCGTTAGTATAGACTTTACGTTTAATATACAAAATGCACAAGAAGGGGGGTTGAATTGTGTACCCTTTTTCTTGAATACAATCCCCTTTTATATTTCTTTGAAAACTTGCTTTTTCAAAGCTATTAAGTAAAAATCAGAATGTATTGCGATTAACTTCTAAATACTTGTATAGAACAATAGAAATTAAAAGTAGAGAGTTAGATAGTAGACACATCAATTTTATCCTGGTTCAACCCAAACCGTGGGCTACGTTCAATCCTCATAATCTTTTCTGAGATTTCATTATTCTTCTTAAAAGTACAAGTATTCTTTTTCACAGAGTCTCTTCAGGTCTCTTATAGCAAGTATTAATTTTCTCACTTAGCCTCTTCAGGCTCTCAGCTTTTCTTCTCTCTTATAGAAAGATATTGTGAGCTTTGTTACAGAAAATGATATCTCTAGTGTTTCGCACAATGAATACTTAAGATCACTATCTCAAATTGCTAAGCTTTTTCTCTAACTTTAAAATCACTAAATTTTTTAGTCTTCGACTCCTACTCGTATTTATAGCCTTCGTCTTCAACAGCTTCTTGATAACTACTTCTTTCTTCTTGTTTCTTGATCTTTGAAAAAACAGTTATTTAGTTGAGTTCTATAACTAACTCAAACTAATTAACTGTCTGTCGTAGTATCGGCTCTTCTTCTTCGTATTACTTCCATCTTAGTTGTTTCGTCTCACTTTTGCTTCAGCTTCGTCTTAGTTTGTTTTGTCTCACTTTTGCTTCCGATTTGTCTTACTTTCTTCCGTCTTACTTTCGCTTCCGCTTCGTCTTACTTTTGTTTCAGCTTTGTCTTAGTTTGTTTCGTCTCACTTTTGCTTCTGCTTTGTCTTACTTTCTTCCGTCTTATTTTCGTTTCTGCGTCGTCTTACTTTTGCTTCAGCTTCGCCTTAGTTTCTTCCGGTTTACTTTCGCTTCCGCTTCGTCTTACTTTCGCTTCCACTTCATCTTACTTTCGCTTCCACTTCATCTTACTTTCTCTTTTGCTTCGTCTTATTTTCTTCCGTCTTACCAAAACGGTTCATCACTTTCTAATATTATTATTATTTGATTTTCATCAAAATTATTTATCGTGAAGTCATTTTGACTTAACATATTCAAATCAATGTTTGTTTCAATAAAAACTTCCCTCTTTTTATCATGTGGTTAGAACAACCACTGTCTACTAACCACACTCCTCCCTTTCCATCATTTGCCTCAACTGCATAAGTCTCAACAGTTGAAACATAGTTTTTGGATTGATGACGGGCCTCCACCACAAATACACTCTCCTCAATAATTGGTTTTTCTAATGACTTAGATGTTTGTGAAGGTCCTGATTGAGTGTTGGAATTGTGCTATAGATTAAGCTGAGGACTTGGGCAAATTTCAGAAGGTGGTTGAGTTGGAACATGATTGACAAAACAATTGGCTTGAGACAGTTGGTTTGGTGCTTGTGTTTTCATAGTTTGGTAATGTATCTGTTGTGGGTGGTTTGGCTGAGATATGTAGGATTGAGTTATTTGAGGTTGATTTGCACATGGTTAAAGTTGAGGGATTAGAGGCTGTGATGAATAATGTTGAGAGGTTTGTGTATTTTCAGAATTTGTAACATAGTGAGCTTAATACACTTGTGGTTTAGGAATATTTTGATAAGGTTGTGGCTGAGTTGGTAATTGGTTAGAGGTAATGTATTGTCGTTGGAAAGGAAGTATTGGTGGGGTTTTCCATAAATTGGACTTTGTGGATTTTATTGTTCGGTCATCCACTTCTCAAAGCACACTCTCTTTGAATGTCCCCTCTTTCTACAATGAATGCAATCAACATTTTCATTCCAGAAGCACTCCTCAGCTGCATGATTGGTTTTATCACAAAATATGCAATTTAGAAACATACCCCATCTTGTTGTTATTGAACCACCTTGCATTCCATTGGCAATATTCCCAGGAAATTGGTTAGTGGTTTGGAAGTTTAGGTAAGACAGTTGTGGAGCGTATTGTGTTTGAGGATATATATGGGGTTGTTGGTATTGCATTTGGTTTTTGTAGGGATGGTTCTGTGGATATGTTGTTATTTGGAACTGGTTTTGGTTGTTTTGTGGGAGGTTTTGTGAGAGGTGGTGAGTCTGTGATTGCATCATGCTTGGTTCAGAATGGCTTTGGCTCAGGTTTTTGTTTTGAGTTTGGAAAGGTGGATTTTCTAGAACTTTGAAACGTTCTGCTTTTAGTGCATACTCCTTACCTTCTCTTCTAATCCCATGCCTCTCCTCATGTATTTCCAGCCCATTAAATACTTTCTCCAATGTAACAGAATCAGGATCATTGCTAAATTGCCACTCTACAGGAGCTATACTAGCTACAAATCTCAAAGGTAATCTGCTTAAAAATTTATCAACTAACCTCTCTAAACTCGTGTCTTACACCAAACTCTTTAAGTTGTTGTTCCAAGCCCATGAATCTTGTTTTTGCAGCAGCTACATTCTCTTCATCCCTCATTGAAAAATTCTCAAAACTTCTCATAACAGCTTGTTTCTTCAGCCTCAACAATTGAACAGATCCTATATGTTCCAACTTCAATATATCTCACAACTCCTTTGAACTCTTACACCTTGTATGTCTCAAGAATATGGTCTCACTCTGTAGCACCCCACTTCCACAATGACCCAAACTCGACATCGATGGTGATATTCGAGTCCGTGCCCCACAAGGGTGGTGTGCTAAAGCACTCAATCACTCAAAAATCGGTACATTTTTTTTAGAAATCACAACACAATATGCGAAAGTCGAAACTCACATTGAGCCCACATTCATTCATAAACAATTTCAATAAGCATAATTTTCTTTTATAGCCATTCAGGCCCTTTCACAAATACAAAATACTCGAGTTAATTTGAAATACAAATTATACGAAAAGATGCAGAAAATACAATTCAATACAAAATAAGGAAAACACAAATGCAGACGCGAACTGATCCCGACCTCTATCCTTCACTTGAATGCTGTAGGTATACTCCCGTTGGCCTAACAGGGTATTATTCTGAGTCTTGAAAAATATTTGCAAATTTTGGGTGAGTTTTGCGAACTTAGTGAGTGACCATCATCGATGGCTCACTTAATCACATAACACATAATTCACATATCTCACTATTTCACATGGCACATTATTTCACATATTCATATTATTTCACATTCAATACACTGAATCATTCATATTATGCATATGCAATGCACATGAGACTCACTTTCCATTTGTTACTTTGTTGTGACCGAGTGCCTGAACTGTCCCATATAGAGCTCATTGATAACTGCCCCATATAGGCCTCATTAAGCATTAAACGCGTCTTAGGGATGGGAGTGTTAAGTCAAAATGACTTTATGCGATTAATAATTTTGATGACAAACAAAAGGAAGATATCGCAAGAAAAGGAGACAGAAGATATCGCAAGAAAAGCAGACGGAAGATATTGCAAAAAAAGCAGACGGAAGATATTGCAAGAAAAGCAAAAGGAAGATATCGCAAGAAAAGCAGACGGAAGATATCGCAAGAAAAGCAGACGGAAGATAGCTAAGTACAAAATACAGATGGAAGATATTAGAAGTAAAAAGCAGACGAAAGATTAAGCAAAAAGCAGACGATACAATAAGCAGACGAAAGCGAAAATAAGACGGAAGTATCAGTTTGAGTTAGTTACAGAACTCAACTGGATAACCGTTTCTTTAAAGATTCAAGAAGCAGTTATCAAGAAGCAGTTGGAGACAGAGGCTATAAATATGAGTCGAGATAGAAGACTGAAACAATTTTTTGATCTATCCAACTATTGTACTTACAAGAGAGATTACTGTGCGAACATTGCTAGAGCAATATTTTTCTGTAACAAGCTCTATACACTATTCAAGTTTGAAAGTGCTACAGA
>JANZXV010307725.1:0-14850 GCA_027576455.1 Erythroxylum roigii | reverse complement strand
TGTTATAATCAATATAAAAGATTTAGTTAGATATATTTTCATTTATGTTTCGTATGGTTTAAAATTATATAATAATTAATATATTGTACTTTGAAGATTGCTTAATATACTTTAAAAAATATTTATATGCATAAATAATTTTTATTATAAAATAAAATATAGTTAAAATTAAAAGTATTTTTATTTTTATATTGTCAAATAATATACTTTATGAAGCTCTTTTTTAAATAACAGTCAAACAGTCAATTGACTTTTTAAAAAAACTCTTCTAAAAAAAACTGACAAATATTCTAGTGAAAAAAATTTTACTAGTATAAGCCTATGCAAACGAGACAGGATTTTCTTTTCAATATTATGATGTCTTATTTTGTTTCATGAATCTCAGTCATACATTTATACGGGTCCCGTATTTATTTATATGGAATCCACATGAAATTCATATAAATAAATGACTGAGATTTATGAGACATAATAAGTCACCATAAATATTGGATAGAGGATATGCAGGACCCATGCGAAATTCACATAAATAAATGACTAAAATTTATGTGACAAAATAAGACATCATAAATATTGAATAAAGGATCCAGACTTTATGCAAATGAGCACTAAATACTGAGCGGGGACAGATAATCTATTTCTAAATTTGTATACCAACCCTGTTCTGTAAGATTTAAGCGATTTATTTATGTTGGTCTATATAAATAAATGTCTTGAATCTTACGAGACAGAGTTAGTACAAATTTAGGGACATCGAATTTCATGCCCTTGAGAGCGCCCGGCTAGGGTTAATTATTTTAGCCCTACGTCTGTGTACTGTCGCCTGGTCATCCGTATGTGTGTGAGAGTGGGGTAGTTGATACAAGTACGAAGTAAGAAGTCTGCGAACAACGTAAACAGGTAACACGTACTAGTGTTTTTACATTTTCTTTTGTTTTCTCCTATATCTCAATCAAGTCAAGTCCTTTGATCTTCTCTTTCCATCCATTGCGTTGTAATTCTCTCTTTAGATTCCTAGTTAGTTCAAAGTTTCTTTTTTTTTTTTCCTGGTTTCAGTTCTTTTTTTTTGTGTTCTTTTCTTCTCTGTTTAATCGCAACTTTCCCTCATCTGAATGATCATTTATACTCTTTTTCTTGAAAAGAAATTGTTAAATGGTGAGATTTTGATTGGTTTTTCTCTTCTGACCTTCTTTTGTTGAATCGTTTGTTTCATTTGGATTCAGACCATCGAATTAAGATTACGAATCGATTATCAAAACAGTCTTCAAAATACGTTGTGTTTTGCAAAAGGAGTATAAAAAGCAATCGTTTAGGGTTCAGAGCGATTAACAAGGCGATCTTCCTCTATGCGTTTTCAGCAAATCAAAGGTAACCCTCTATGCGTTTTCAGCTATCTTGCTTTATGCGTTTTCAGCAAATCGTTTAGGTAGTCAGGTAAGAATCTTAACCGGACTACCTAGACCTTCAACTTTTAAAAGAGATGGAAAAAACTTTGCTAAGAATCTTCGTTGTCTCCGTTGTTAACATTTTTTTAAAGAGGAAGGAGCAAGCACAAAGCGGTGAAGGTAGAGGGAGGCTGAAAAAGAACACAAAAGAGTGAGAGTGAAAAAAACGACATCGTGTTGTTTTTATAAAGAAAGAAACGCTTTGGGCTGCTCACCTTATAAGAAGCAGATGGCGCATTTGAAAGCAAGCTGTGCATTTTCATCTAAAGCCCTCGTCTTTGATGGTTACCCTTCTTTTTTGCTTCTCTTCGTCACTTTTCTTTGTTCTTCTTTTTTTACGTGTTCATATAACATTGAGTTTTACTTGCAGATTCATCTCACAGAAGATGTTTGGCTAGGAAGTCATTTCCATTTTTGATCCATGAAGTATGTACTTGTGTTTATTTTGTTTTCCTTTTTTAGGTTCAGTCTGTTGGTTGGCATTTTCTTGATGGAATTGTATTAATTTTGAGTGACAGCTCGGCAAAAATGCCAGTCAACTCCATGGCCGAGCACTTGATGCTCCAAATAGTAAAGTTATTAAAGTCGGGAAAAGTCAAGGTGAGAACTTCTGCTATTATTCCTACTCTTCTTTTTGACTCCCATTATGGATTCTTACAAAACTCAAAGGACCCTTAATGTAATAGAAGTTGTTATGTGCTTTGTAACAAAAGAGTATTAAAAAAGAAGAGAGACAAAAAGAAGCAATTTTAGCTGAACTGTTATGTGGAACTTCACCTCATACCATGTTTTGATGTGGGTGTATTTCTGGTCTTTTGTGTTGATTGATTTGGCGTATGCGTTGGTGAAATCTCTTGTGATTCCTGATAAATATTCTCTTAGATTGCAGTTGTTCATGTTGTTCTGTCTAGTGATAAAGAAGCACGCGTGTCTGGGGCTGCAATCAGTGGAGGGTTGCGTGGAAAATTAAATAAGGTGGTTTTGGCATATAGTGGTGGCTTAGACACATCAGTGATTGTACCATGGCTAAGGTAGATGATTGTGTGAACTCTTGCTCACCTCAACCTTCCTCACATTGTATTGGCATTTCAAGTGTATATAGGTAGTGGGATGAAGCTGAGAAATTGTGGTTATTAAATCCAGACCTTTGTAAACAGAACCTATACCAAAAATAAATAGTTCATATACCAATTCTTAAGTAGATAACTATCAATTTACAATATTATCAGAAGTTCCGTTGCATTTTGGTATTCTACGAATGTATTTGCGATGAAATATTTATGTGTTTACATTGTTTTGTTAAGGCGTAATTGGATGTTATATACATTTTCTACCTTATAGCATCTATAGCTACTCTGTTATTATCCACTTGTGCTCCACCATCCTTTCATTCATCACACTTGCTTTCCTCCATCCTTTCATTCATCACACTTGCTTTACAATGTTATTTAGCCAACCAGTCATGTTCTTGCAGGGAAAACTATGGTTGTGAATTTGTCTGCTTCACTGCTGATGTTGGCCAAGTATGTGTATGCTAGTCAAATCGGCATTTAATTGTGTTTGTCATTCTTGTTATGCAAGCAACTTCTCAATTATCAACTGTTCAAAATTAAATTTCTCTTGTAAATTTGTAGGGCTTAAAGGAATTGGAAGGTTTGGAAGAAAAGGCCAAGGCAAGTGGTGCTAGCCAATTAATTGAGATAAGGTGTTAACTTATCTCAATTATCAACAGTTCAATCTGCTGTTTTTGAAAAGATAATGTAGTTTTGGTTAATTTTTCAAAATGACAGTATTTTGATCTTGAGCTTCTTAAATTTATATATTAAAATAACGCTATTTTAGTTAATTCAAGGTTAATTGCCAAACCTACATATAATAAGTAAGTCGTATGTTTAATGACCATTATTACACATTTTGGATAATTATTTTGAATAGTTTCCCCAATTGTAACTCAGACTTTAGGTATATCCAAAAAGTCCAAGTTGATTGAATTCTATGCTTTTATGCTAAATATTCAATTTAAATCCAAATTCGACCCGAAACTATGTATACATTTATATAAATATTTTGAGTTTAGTTCGAGTTGCTCATTCACACACTTGAAGGTGTTACATTTTGCATTGTTGAATTTGTTATCTTTAGCCGAAAAAAAAAAGATATAGGTAAAGCTTGAACATGGATCATAGTTGTTCATACTTTCAAATGTATTGTACATAACCTAAATATTACACATTTAAGTATTGAAGATAATATATTTAAAAAGTTTTATTTGATCAAATTATATTTTAAATTTAATTCGAAGTTTATTTTGAGCTTAAAATTGATAATAAATTATATTCAATTTAAGTTTATTTATCAATTTTATAATTTTTTTTGTTATATGTAATTCTAATAAATAAAAGATAATGAATTTAATTGAATTTTTTTGAAATTTAAATTGAATTTAATCTTTATTTTCTAACAAATTTTGAGGCTTACGACTCAGCCCAGGCCCAACCCTTTTGATTAAGTCCTTTATGGCTGCAAGTTGTGAACTTGGGACTGTTGCAATCAGTGGAGGGTTGCGTGGAAAATTAAATAAGGTGGTTTTGGCATATAGTGGTGGCTTAAACACATCAGTGATTGTACCATGGCTAAGGTAGATGATTGTCTGAACTCTTGCTCACCTCCCTCACATTGTATTGGCATTTCAAGTGTATATAGGTAATGGGATGAAGCTGAGAAATTGTGGTTATTAAATCCAGACCTTTGTAAACAAAACCTATATAAAAAATAAATAGTTCATAATTTCATATACCAATTCTTAAGTAGATAACTACCAATTTACGATATTATCAGAAGTTCCGTTGCATTTTGGTATTCTACGAATGTATTTGCAATGACATATTTATGTGTTTAGACTGTTTTGTTAAGGCTCAATTGGATGTTATATACATTTTCTACCTTATAGCATCTATAGCTACTCAGTTATTGTCCACTTGTGCTCCTCCATCCTTTCATTCATCACACTTTCTTTACAATGTTATTTAGCCAACCAGTCATGTTCTTGCAGGGAAAACTATGGTTGTGAAGTTGTCTGCTTCACTGCTGATGTTGGCCAAGTATGTGTATGCTAGTCAAATCAACATTTAATTGTGTTTATCATTCTTGTTATGCAAGCAAATTCTCAATTATCAACTGTTCAAAATTACATTTCTCTTGTAAATTTGTAGGGCTTAAAGGAATTGGAAGGTTTAGAAGAAAAGGCCAAGGCAAGTGGTGCTAGCCAATTAGTTGTGAAGGACTTAAAAGGAGGAATTTGTAAGGGATTTCATATTTCCCTGCTTGTGAGCTGGTCCAATTTACGAGAGGAAATACTTACTGGGAACTCCATGGCTCGTCCAGTTATTGCTAAAGTGAGCTCATATTTGAAAAGCGTTGACATTCGTGTGGTTGAGCCCATCTTTTAACATGGTAGTTGTTTGCAATTTGTATTTCATTTCTCACTGTGATATGGTCTTTGGTTTTCATTTGAGAGAGGAGAAGAGGTAGCTTTTCTAGATCACTTCAATTTTGGCTAGTTAACTATATATGTTTATGCTGGATTCTTCATTCTTGACTCTATTTTTGCCTCTGCAATGTGGTTTATATCATTGCCATCGTAGTGACTTTCAAAGTTTATTTCTCATGTTGCATGACTTGCTATAATGATCTGCCTGTAATTACTCAGGCTATGGTTGATGTTGCTAAAGAAGTTAGAGCTGATGCCGTCTCTCATGGCTGCACAGGCAAAGGAAATGACCAGGCATGTACAACTATCAATCCATGCATAAAAGTTCTAGTTATCGATTTACATCTCTTTTGACACAACCTTTCCTTTTCAATTTGCACGTCCAGGTTTGATTTGAACTCATTTTTTGCTCCAAGTCCTGAGCTACAAGTCGTGGCTCCCTAGAGGGAATGGGATATTACTGGAAGAGAAGATGCTATTGAATATGCAAAGAAGCATGATGTGCCAGTCCCAATGACTAAGAAGTCTATATATAGCAGAGACAGGAACTTGTGGCACCTTAGTTATGAGGTATGATTTGCTTCTTATATGATTAGGAATAAGTTGTGATTGTTTCTTATATGAATAGGAATAAGGAAACCACATCCACATATGCAGCATGGAACCTCCGGAAAAACCTGCATTGTAATTTCACTGAAAGAATGATTCAGGCAAAAATGATAAATGCATTATCTTTTAATGAACCAACCCAATGGAAACAGTAACTAGGTACCAACTTTTTGATTATTATTATAGTAGAACAAACTATTTCATGAATCAAAGGACTTATTTATCCCTTTGTTTATTTCATTTATTTTTAACAAACGATTTAGACAGAAATAATGAACATATTTTCTTTTGCACGAAACCAGCCCAATGGAAATAGTCTTTGTGATCAGTATTACAGGAACAAACTAATTCAAGAACCAAACGACCTATTGCTCCCTTTGTTTGTTCCATTTACTTTAAACCAGATCATGAATTCAAGATCCTCACTGAAATATACCACAGGTTAAACAAAACTAGAAAAACAAATATTTGCTGTAAGTATAAAGTATTTGTGATAATAAACAAACTCGCTACCCTATTTTGTTATCTATAATGGAAAGGAACATTATTTGATTAGTCGTCACCCTTTCATAGAAAACAGAGAGATGAATTGATATCTTAGAACCACATGCATCTAAAGCGCCTTTTATTAAGATCAATGTATGTAAATCTAAAGCATTAGAAAAAATAGGCAACAAAATTAACCAAAAGATCTCAAACGAAAAAAGAACTGACTCTTTGTTCTGCAATGCCCCTATATCTCCTTTTGACATGAAGTTGTAAGTTTTAATGTCATAAGTAAGACGGATACTATAAATTTGTAACACATTAGCATAACGATCATTAAGAAGCACACAGTTACACTTTCATTCTCAATTGTTGCATTTCATCTTTACTAGTAGGAGTTTGGACCTCTATATACTTCCCTTGTATGCAAACTACATTATTCTTCAAATTAACTAGCCATCCTATTTTTTGGATCAATAATTCCAGACAGACACCTTTCCAACTTAAATGCAAATTTTCTTGCAGAAATTAAACCATCCAAGTTTATGAATAAAATCTCGCGTGCTATATCAATTCTATGGCGAATTTAGGCAAAAAGAATTTAGATATAGCATCAAGAAATATCTTCGAACCTACTAAAAAAAACACAAAATAGTCAGTCGAAAATCATTCATGTATAGGCTATTCACAATTAAAGCAAAAAAAAAAAGAAAACCTCAACATAGCCATATTATTCACATTTCGCATGTCCGCATCTTTAACATCTAAATCTATGGTTACCAAGATAAATTTCACCTTGGTGTTAGTCAAATAGCAATAACTGAAACATAAGAACATCATCATAATCATGGTCACGCCCATTTTCAAACAATAACATGAAATTAAACAATTTTCATTGCACTTTATAATTTTCAGTCGGATAAAGAAAACCAAGATACATCTCGTTCAACATAGGCCCTGATTTCTTGGGATTATTCATTGTCGCATGATCAAATTCACAATAAAGATCTAAACTTTGAACAAATTTTTTTTCAAAACTTAAAATAAAAAACCGATACTTAAATAACATATTAACTACTATACTTTTCTCAAGATTTAAACAAATATGTAGTCGAAAGAAATATATATTACAATCAAACCCATTCATAATTTCGAAACATACTTCGCTCGTCGACGACATCGAGAGAGCAGTGGACAATGTGGTGGAGCTTTAGAGTATCGTCGGCCTCTGTGAAGCTTTGAATGTACAGCGGATTGTTCTACGAAATCATCATCTCGAAAAGCAATCAACAAGATCAGATTATTTCAATTTTGACAAACGGTGGCGATTAAAGGAGGGGCACCTGGTGGCTGACGACAGCAACACATACAATCATCTTCTCTCTAGTGGATCTAATCAACTGCAACTATAAAATATCAATTACAACTTCTTTATTCTCTAGTTCTTGTCAATTCTCAATGCGATATCGTTGAAGTTATAAATAAATTAAATTTTTTTATTTTTGTTTAGCATTTTTAAATAAATAATACAACATTGCATTAATTATAAAATTTTGATTAAAAAGAAGGTTTCTAAACTCACGTTTAAGGTTTAATTTTTATATTAATTATATTTTAATTTATGTATATTTTAATTTTGTAATACTAAAATAGAGGTTTTTTCTAATAAACTATAGATTTATTATAATGCAATAAAATTAATATAATTGATGTTGTTTAATGGAACAAATAAAATATTTATTATTTTTTAATATCTTAAATATATAATAATTTAAAAACTTTTGTAATTATACATTTTACGTGTGAAAATATTATATAAAATATGAAATTGAGTTGAAAATTTTTTCTTTCATTATATATAGGGTCCAGATTCGTTAAGATTAAGCTTATTAAATTACGTTTGATTCAACACAACTTAAAGAAATTGTATCATTTCTTATTTTTAAAAATAAAAAATTGCATCAACTTTATAGAAACTTAAACAATAATTATTTTTATGTTTTTCAAAACGTTTCTTTTTTTTATAAAAACAACATTATGTCTTTTTTTGAAGATTGTTTTGATAATCGATTTGTAATCTTCTCTGAATCTAAATGAAACAAACAATTCAACAAAAAAAGAAGGCCAGAAGAGAGAAACCAATCAAAATCTCACTATTTAACAATTTTTTTAAAGAAAAAAAAGTGTAAATGATAATTCAGAAGAGGGAAAGTTGCGATTAAACATAGAAGAAAAGATCACAAGAAAATGAACTGCAAAAAAATTAACTTTGAGCTAACTAAAAAATTAAAGAGAGAATTACAAAGCAAGGGGATAGAATGAGAAGACTTGACTTGATTGAGATATAGGAGAAAAACAACAGAAAATGTAAAAACACTAGTATGTGTTACCTGTTTACGTTGTTCGCAGAGTTGTTACTTCTTACTTGCCCTAAAATGATAAAAACCAAAGAGATTCAAACGAGGAGACTTACCTGGGTTAAGATCTATGGAGTTCGGACAAGGAAGGAGAAGAAGAGATCGCCAGTTCTTCACCAATCCCAATTGAGAAGGTTCTAAAGGTGATTGAGAAAGAGGAAATTGGTTACACCCTAAATACCCGAGTTTCCTATGGGTCGTTGCTTTGGTGTTAAAAATTTTATTTGTTAGCTTATTATGCAATAGATGTTAGAATTATCTAGTGAGTGCTGAGCTGACTCCTTTGATGAAAACCCTATATTCTTTATTATATTTTAATTTCTCAAAAAGAATTAAAGAAAACTACCCTACTCTCACACACATAAACACTAGATAATTCTAACATCTACTGCATAACAAGCTAACAAATAAGTCTTAACACCAAAACGACGACCCATAGTGTGAGGGGGATAGTTTTCTTTAATACTTTTTGAGAAATTAAAATATAATAAGGAATAAAGGGTTTTCATCAAAGGAGTCAGCTTAGCCCTCACTAGATAATTCTAACATCTACCGCATAACAAGCTAACAAATAAAAGTCTTAACACCAAAACAACGACCTATAGGAAACTCAGGTATTTAGGGTGTAACCAATTTCCTCTTTCTTAATCACCTTCAGAACCTTCTCGATTGGGATGGTTGAAGAACTGGCGATCTCTTCTTCTCCTTCCTTGTCCGAACTCTATAGGTCTTAACCCAGGTAAGTCTCCTCATTTGAATCTTTTCGGTTTTTATCATTTTAGGGCAAGTAAGAAGTATGCGAATAACGTAAACAGGTAACACATACTAGTGTTTTTACATTTTTTTTGTTTTCTCCTATATCTCAATCAAGTCAAGTCTTTTCGTTCTATCTCTTGCTTTGTAATTCTCTCTTTAGTTTTTTTAGTTAGCTCAAAGTTACTTTTTTTTAGTTCGTTTTTATGTGATCTTTTTTTCTATGTTTAATCGCAACTTTCCTTCATCTAAATTATCATTTACACTCTTTTCCTTGAAAAAAAATGTTAAATGGTGAGATTTCGATTGGGTTTTCTCTTCTGACCTTTTTTTGTTGAATCGTTTGTTTCATTTGGATTCATAAAAGATTATGAATCGATTATAAAAAAACAATCTTAAAAAACGACACAGTGTTGTTTTTATAAGAAAAGAAAAGTTTTGAAAAACATAAAAAAATTCTTTTTTAGGTTCTTATAAAGTTGATGCAGTTTTTTACTTTTAAAAATAAGAAATTATACAATTTCTTTAATTCTTGTTGAATCAAACGTAATTTAATAAGCTTAATATTAACCAATATGGACTTTAAATGTAACGAAAGAAAACAAATTTCAACTCAATTTCAATTTTTATATAATATTTTCACAAGGAAAATGTATAATTACAAACGTTTTTATATTGCTATATATTTAAAAATAAAAAATATTTTATTTGTTCTATTAAACAATATCAATTATATTAATTTTATTGCATTATAATAAACCTATAGTTTATTAGAAAAAAACCTCTATTTTAGTATTAAAAATTAAAATATACATAAATTTAAATATAATTAATATAAAAATTAAACTTTAAACATGAGTTTAGAAACCTTCTTTTTAATCAAAATTTTAAATTTTATAATTAATTCAATGTTTTATTATTTATTAAAAAATGCTTAACAAAAATAAAAAATATTTAATTTATTTATAACTTCAACGACGTCGCATTGAGAATTGACAGGAACTAGAGAATAAGGAAAGTTGTAGTTGATACTTTATAGTTGCAGTTGATTAGATCCACAGAAGAGAAGATGATCGTGTGTGTTGCCATCGTTCGCCACCAGGTGCGCCTCCTTTAATCACCACCGTTTGTTTGTCAAAATTGAAATAATCTGATCTTGTTGATTGCTTTTCATAATGATGATTTTGTGGAATAATCCGCTGTACATTCAAAGCTTCACAGAAGTCGACCATGCTCTAAAGCTCCACCATATCGCCCACTGCTCTCTTGATGTTGTCGACGAGTGAGGTATGTTTCGAAATTATGAATGGGTTCGATTGCAATTTATATTTCTTTCAACTACATATTTATTTAAATCTTGAGAAAAGTAGAGTAGTTAATATGTTGTTTAGGTATCGGTTTTTGATTTTAAGTTTTGAAGATTTTTTTTGGCTCAAAGTTTAGGTCTTTATTGTAAGTTTGATCATTCGACAATGAATAATCCTAAGAAATCAGGACCTATACTGAACAAGACATTTCTTGGTTCGCTTTATTCGACTGAGAATTATAAAGTGTAATGAAATTTCTTTAATTTCATGTCATTTGTTTGAAAATGGGCGTGACGATGATGATGTTCTAATGTTTCAAGTATGGCTATTTGACTAACACCAAGGTGAAATTTATCTTGGTAACCACAGATTTAGATGTTAAAGACGCGGACGTGCGGAATGAGAGTAATATTGCTGTGTTGAGGTTTTTTTTTTGCTGTAATTGTGAATGGCCTATACAGGAATAATTTTCGACTGACTGTTTTGTGTTTTTGTAGTCGATTCGAAGATATTTCTTGAAGCTATATCTGTATTCCTTTTGCCTAAATTTGCCATGGAATTGATATAAGACGCGAGATTTTATTCCTATGCTTGGATGGTTTAATTTCTGCAAGAAAACTTCAATTTAAGTTAGAAAGGTGTTTGTCTGGAGTTATTGATCCGGAAAATAGGATGACTAGTTAATTTGAAGCATAATGTAGTTTGCATACAAAGAAAGTATATAGATGTCCAAACTCCTGCTAGTAAAGATGAAATGTAGCAGTCGGGAATGAAAGTGTAACCGAGTGCTTCATAGTAATCGTTACGCTAATGTGTTACAAATTTATAGTATTCGTCTTACATATGACATTAAAACTTACAACTTCATATCAAAAAGAGATATAGGAGCCTTGCAGAACAAAGAATCTGTTCTTTTTTCTTTTAAGATCTTTTGGTCAATTTTGTTGCCTATTTTTTCTAATACTCTAGGTTTACATACATTGATCTTAGTAAAAGGCGCTTTAGATGCATGTGATTCTAATGTATCAAATCATCTCTCTATTTTCTCTGAAAGGGTGACGACTAATCGAATAATGTTCCTTTCCATTATAGATAACAAAATAGGGTAACGAATATGTTTATTCTCACAAATACGTTATACTTACAACAAATATTTGTTTTTCTAGTTTTGCTTAACCTGTGGTATATTTTAGTGAGGATCTTGAATTCGTGATCTGGTTAAAAGTAAATGGAACAAGCAAAGGGAGCAATAGGTCATTTGTTTCTTGAATTAGTTTGTTCCTATAATACTGCTCACAAAGACTATTTCTGTTGGGCTGGTTTCGAGCAAAAGAAAATATGTTTATTATTTCTGTCTAAATCATTTGTTAAAAATAAATGGAATAAACAAAGGGATAAATAGGTCATTTGATTCATGAATTAGTTTGTTCTTCTGTAATATTTATCAGAAAGTTATTACCTAGTTATTGGTTCCATTGAGTTGGTTCATTAAAAGACAATGCACTTATCATTTTTGCCTGAATCGTTTTTTCGGTGTAATTACAATGCAATTTTTCCAGAGATTCCATGCTGCATATGTGGATGCGGTTTCTAACCCGTTTCATGTCCCTGGTAAAAAGATCACATCCAGAACTTTTGCAGACAGATATCAGTAGTATCAAGTCATTTGGATCAATCGTCTGAATACTGCCAATGATTACAGATTTTTCAATGTTATTGGGGATTTTGCTTTTCTTCCCAGTTAGCCTTTATAGTGATTTCTCTGAACTTCGGACGTAATATGGATATTGTAACATTCAAACGTTTTGTAATCTATGTATGAAAGAACAAAGGAAAAGAGGATAGGAGTAGAATGTTAATTTTCTACTAAGACTTGAATTTATTTCTTCAAAGTACAAAGTGAAGCCAATGTTTGAACATTGGGTCATAGTTACCCCTATTGTAACTTCGATGACCTCAAGCTTGATCGGTTTGAATAGTTACTCCTATTGTAACTCGAATTCAGGTATATCCAAAAGGTCCTAGTTGATTGAATTCTATGCTTTCATGCTAAACATTCAATTTAAATCTGACCTGAAACTATTTATACAGATATATAAATATTTCGAGTTTAATTCAGGTTGATTATTCACATCCTTGAGGCTGGTACAGTTTGCATTGTTGAATCCGTTATCTTTAGCCTAAAAAAAAAAGATATAGATAAAACTTGAACATAGATCATAGTTGTTCATACTTCCAAATGTTTGGTATCTAACCTAAATATTACACATTTATGTATTTAGGATAAGATATTTAAAAAGTTTTATTTGATCAAATTATATTTTAAATTTAATTCATTTTGAGCTTAAATTTGATTATAAATTATATTCAATTTAATTTTGTTTATTAATTTTATAAAATTTTTGTTATATTTGATTCTAATAAATAAAAGATAATGAATTTAATTGAAAATTTTAAAATTTAAATTGAATTTAATATTTATTTTCTAAAAAATTTTGAGGTTTATGACTCAGCCGAGGCCGAGCCCTTTTGATTAAGTCCTTTATGGCTGCAAGTTATGAACTTGGGACTGTTGCAAGATGTGGGCTTAGGGCTTCTTTCTCAGAGAGCCCACATAGAAGCTAATCCATGGAAGCTGCGCAGTTTTACAACCCGTTTGGAATACCACGAATTCAATTCGTTTGTTTGGAACAAAAAGAAATACATGAATTCAATTCATGCGTGGGTTTAAACCCCACTTCCTTCATAAATTCAATTCACGCCAGAAATCACGCGAATTCAACTCCAACACAACTGACCTCTCTCCTCCCACATTGAAACCCAATAACACCCATACGTAGCCTTAATCTTCAGCAGCCAAAGCACCCAAAAAATCAAGCAGTAGTTATGGGATCTCTTTGGACCATACATGAAACAGGCAAATATGGTAAATAGATCACGATACAACACCTAAAATTACAAAGAAGAGTCCGTGGGTATAATCAAAATAAAAAGAGAACCCTAGATATGTCAGGGAAAGAATGAAATCAATAAGAAAGCATACATGAATTTAGTTCCCAAGGAGTGATGAAAAGTTCTGAGCTTTTCCCAAAAAAGGTCTGAACTTTGAACAAGTTGCTCATACTTGGCAGTTGGTGGAAGGTAAGAGGTGAAGGATGAGCGATTTGATGTAGTTTGAGACTGTTGAGCAACTGTTAGAGTTGGGTCGTGGGTCGGCATAATTTCTTTCTCCTTGAAGAATACAGTGTTTTAGAACGTATATTACAGAGACTGATATTATATTGTCATAAACTAGGTATATACAATAAAAGTTATAAAAATAAAAAATATAATATGATAATTATAATTTATTGAAATTAATAAAATACACCAATATATTTTAATGTATAACCAATTAATAATAATTCTAATAATTATAACTAAAATTAAATATAATATAAAAATTAAGATAATAGTAGCAATTAAAATTGTAGTTTTGAATAAGGTTGTTTTGCATTATTGTCAAGAATTTGAAATTCTCTAATACTATTTAAAGACTTATAAACCATGATTCCATTCTAAATATCGATATTAACATTTTCTATTGCATTTAAATAAATTATAAATAAATAATATATGCAATATTATACTTTTGATTTTTAAATGTGTATAAAATAAGATATCAATTAACCATTAGTAAATGTTCTATTTTTTTAAAATCAATAAGGGGAGACACCCTAGAGGGGATGAATATCCTATTTTATTAATAAGAAAATCGAAAATTACAGAGCAGGGGGCATGAACTTGACCTGCCTGAAACAAATGAAGTTGGCATTAACAAATAAATAATAGTAGATGCCAACCATTAAAGACTTGAAAATATAAAGAAATTACAAACGCTAATATCGATATTATCTATTACAATTAAACAGTTATAACTCTTAGTAAGGCAAGCTTGATCTATCTAAAGTCAATATACCCCTTAAGGTACGAGGTATCAATGATTGAGTACTGTAGGTGGTCAAACCCTCCAACGAACATCCCAGATTTGCCAAGAAATCTACTGTTTGATTTGCCTCTCTATAACAATGAAGAAAATATCTACAAAAGAGAACCTCAGCACCTTAAATAACCAATCTGTCAACTTCCATTGAATCTAAGGTCTACCAAGACACATATCAACCAAAACTTTAGAGTCCAACTCAACTATTACCTGAGAATTGGGTATTAATTCAGCACAAAGTTTCAATCTTTGTAAAAGAGATTGTGTTTCTGTTACCCCCAGAATTTTTTTTATGATTATTAAGTATGATTAGTGGAATTAAAACATTAATGAACTAAATGAAGCATGATAGTATTAAATG
>JANZXV010303400.1:0-14903 GCA_027576455.1 Erythroxylum roigii | reverse complement strand
CGGAAAGGGAAAACATGACATTAATTCAACATCACCTTACCCATACGTTATCTAACCCATTAGCATCACAACTCATCCATAAAACCAACAAAATTTGAAAATTTTCCTTACCTAATGCAACCCAACGAAATCAGATTTTTAGCTTACACTTTCATAACTCTTCTTATTTCCTTTCTTTCTTCATAAATCATTCTTCAACCCACCATTTAAGCAAGAAAGGCAAAACTATAACAATAAAACCATGAAATTCGAAATCCTTACCTTGAAGATGAAACCCACGACAATTCTGATTTGCTTCCTTCCACTCTTCCTTTCCACTTTGTTCTTAAAGAAACCTTAGAATCACCCTCCTCAAGCATGAAATCATCAAAGCCCTCACCTTTTTCCTCCTCAATTTCTTCTTCAACCGAAACTCTCCCTCTCTCTTTTCTTTCTCTAATTTTCGTGAGCTTCTCTCTAAGGGTTTAAACCTCTTAAACACTAACCTTTATGCTTTATTCCATTCATCCACGACAATTTCTTCATTCTTTCTTCTTGTCCGAAATTCCCCCTTGCTCTTCTCTTCTTTGGCCGAAACTCATCTTTGTTTTTTTCTTCTTGGTTGTCTTCGTGAGTCTTCTAGAAAAGACTTAAGAAATCTAACTTTTCTAACTTAAACCAAAGAGAAAAACGACAAAGCTTCATCTCCTAAAGCCATAAATGACACTCTTCATTTCCCTCCCTTTTCTTATACGACAACTTCATTAGGCTTCTTCCATTTTGTTTTTTTTTTATTTCTCTCTTTTAATTACAATGTACATGGATCCTAGCCCAAGTGTTCATTTCTTCTCCATTTAAATGATATTTAAATGGACCTTAGTCCATTCTTCCTTTACTCTTCATTTGCTTCTTCCTTTCACAAGACTTAAGTTGTTTTATTTCTTAACCTAAGGGGGTTTCCCTCCTTAAAACTTAAACATTACATGGGCTGGAATTCGTGGGCTTCTCCTAGCTAAGTCCTTCCTTCCTCATTTAACTACTATATATCATGTTGTTTACACTACTCAAAGCCCACTCAAGCCCAAGATTACCTAATTCCATCTTTCTCATTTAATTGCTATGTAAATGGACCTAGCCCAATTGTTTCATTTACTCTTCATTTAAAAAATATATGCCAAAGGGCTAAAAGCCCAACTAATAAACCTTAAGCCTTAAAACATATATAACTTCCTAATTTACTCTTTCAATTCAACTTATTTTTTTTAAAATTCTAACAATTTAATAAAACTCTAATTCCTCCATTTAATCTTGATTAGCTTAAACAAATATAACCCTCAATTCATATAATTCTTTTTAATACTAACAATATATCACAAGTAATAATTTAACAATAAATCACATGTCACTAAATCCCTTCATTTAACAATCAAAACCTACACAATAAAATCCTCAATTTATTCCAATCAAATTAAAATTATCAAACTAAAACCTCAAAATAATTTAAACATGCTTAATGCGAATCGGGGCTCAACAGGCAACGTCAAATATCTCTCAGGATGATGAGGCTTAGGACATCAATGCCCTAATATTCCGGTGTGTTGCAGTTGAGGAGAAGCTTATGAGTTCTCCATATACAGCCTTGTATGTAGCTGCCAAAGGTAAGGGGAAGGCAAATCCCCAATAGTCAAAGGGTGAGGGTAAGAAACTCAAACCCTCTCCACAGATTCAGACTAAACAATCTAGCATTACCAAGGGCCCACGTGATATGAAGAGTATGAGGTGCTTCTTTTGTAAGAAGAAGGGGCATAAGAAGGTTGATTGCTTGAAGTACAAACTTTGGAAGGTTAAATAGGAACTATCAGGCAACTCCTCGGCCTACATGATTCATGAATCTAACTTAGCTATAGCCACATCAAGTTCTTGGTGGCTAGATAGTGGAGCTTTTAATCAATTGCTTCCACAATGCAAGGGTTCAGATCTATGAGAAGGTCAACCAAAGGAGAGGAGAAGTTGACGGTCATCAACAATGAAGAGATGGACGTTTTATATGTAGGGTTTGAACCTCGATACGGGGTTTGCACTGGTTCTACTAGACACTCTTTATGTACTGTCTTTTAGATGGAACTTAATCTCTGTATCAGTTTTGGATAAAGAGGGTTATCATTTGTATTTGATACTTTGGTTGTAAATATTTCTATCAATGCAAGACATATCGAAATAGCCTTCTTATCCCACGGATTATATAGAATGTGTCTTACCCATAACGAAATGTATGCTTCTTCTTATAATGTCGAACCTGTTACTCAAAAGGGAGCCTTTATGAAGGAAATATCATACATGTTGTGGCATAAACGCCTTAGCCACATTTCTAGGGAAGGAGTTGAAAGATTGGTAAAGGATAACATTCTCCCAACTCTGGACTTTAGTGATTTGGAAACATGTATTGATTGTTGCATGAGTAAGTTGACTAATATAAAGAAAAAGGGGTCAACTCATGCTTCTGGTTTATTGGACCTCATACATACAGACGTTAGTGGTCTCTATACAGTCATATTATGCAATGCTAGATATTTTTTTACGTTTATAGACGATTATTCCTGCTAAGGCTATGTATTCTTACTTAAGCAAAAGTCTAAAGTTCTTGATAAGTTCAAGATCTTTAAGGTTGAGGTTGAGAACCAGTTGAAAAAATCAATAAAGATTGTCAGATCTAATAGGGGAGAGGAATACTATGATAGACAAAGGATTGCAGGACAAGAAAAGGCTCCGTTTGTTAGGTATTTAGAATCGGTTAGAATAGTGACTCAGTTCACTATGTCAGGTAGTCCTAAGCAAAATGGTGTAGCCGAAAGACGCAATCGCACCCTAAAAGACATGATGAGGTTAATGCAAAGCAGGATTAACCTACCCAAATACCTTTGGGGCAAAGCCATCAAGACGACATTGTATATCTTGAATAGAGTCCCAAGTAAGTTAGTACCTAAGACGCCTTTTGAACTCTGAAAAGGGTGGAAACCAAGCCTTTCACACATTCGTGTATGGGGCTGCCCTGCTGAGGTACAGTTATATAATCCTTATAATAGCAAATTACAACCTCTTTCCAATCATTGCTATCTAGTAGGATATCCCGACCACTCTAAGGGCTACAGATTTTACTATAGAGAAGGAGGGGCTAAAATAGTAGAATCATAGACCACTAAGTTTTTGGAATATGATGTCCATAATGAGCGAGGATCTTCACACCCTCTAGGAGATAGTAGGACCGATACTATGATTATTTCATATCTGCCCCTCATATAGTCAGGTCCAGTAAATAAAGGTTCGAGTACTATACCCATGCAGGCACAGGGATCTATACCTGTTCAGGAAGAGGTTCCTGAGGTATAAGAACCTATGCAGTTGCGAAGATCCACCAGAGAGAGGCAACTTGCTATCTCATAAGATTATATAGTCTATTTGGGTGAACAAAACTATGATATAGGACATGTTGTGAATCGAGTCACTTTTACAAAAGGCATTTATGAATCCTATGCAAACTTGTGGTGGGAAGCGTTGAAGGATGAGATGCAATCTATAAGGCATAATAAGGTATGAGAGTTAGTTGATTTACCTCAAAATTAGAGGTCTGTCAGTTGGAAATGGCTATTTAAGACCGAGAAGGACACACAAGGTCAAGTTGAGCAGTTTAAGGCGCAGTTGATTGCCAAGGGATTCACTCAGAGAGAAGGAGTTGACTTCAATGTTACCTTCTCTCCTATATCCTCGAAGGCTGCGTTTAGAGTGATTATAGAAATAATAGTTCATCATCATATAAAGCTACATCATATGGACGCTAAAACTACTTTCCTGAATGGTGACATTTATGAGGAGGTCTATATGGAGCAACCTGAATGATTTCAGGATCAAGATGCAATTGACAAAGTGTGTAAGTTGACTAAATCAATATACGATCTGAAAACAAGCTTCCAGACAATGGTACCTAAAATTTGACGAGGTTTTAACCTCGTTCGGCTTTGTGGAAAACAAAGTTGAAAGATACGTATTCTATAAAATCAGGGGGAGCAAAGTTATCTTCCTGTTACTATAGGTGGATGATATCTTACTTGCGTCAAATGATTTGATTATGTTGCATGAGGTGAAACAACTTTTGGCCAAACACTTTCACATGAAGGATTTAGGTAAAGCATCTTTTATCCTCAGCATACAGATTCATCGGGATAGATCTTAATACTCATTGAACCTCTCATAAAGAGCATACATTGAGCGGGTGTTACAAAGGTTTAATATGGCTGACTGTAGACTTATTGTAGCATCTATCTTTTATGGTGAGAGATTATCTTTAGCACAGTGTCCAAAGAATGAAGTTGAGAGAGAGGCCATGAGAAATGTTCCGTATTTTAGTGCAGTTGGTAGCCTGATGTATGCTTAGGTGTGTACTAGACTAAACATTGAATTTGCTATTGGATTACTAGGTCGATATCTGGCTAACCCAGGTGTCGACCATTGGAATGTAGTTAAGCGAGTCTTGAGATACCTAAAGGGTACCAAGGATTATAGGTTGACATACAAAAATGTCAACGATTTACACCTCATAGGGTATATATACTCAAATTTTGCTATTTGTCCGAATGATCACAAATCTACTTCAGGATATATTTTTATATTGGCAAATAGTGTAGTATCGTAGAAGAGTGTCAAGCAGACACTGGTAACTTCCTCGACCATGCATGCAGAGTTTGTTGCATGTTATGGAGCTGCTACACAGGAGTTTTGGCTCAGAAACTTAATTTCTGAGTTGTCTGCGGTAGCTTCGATAGCTAGACCCATTCGATTATATTGTGATAATCTTGCTGCAGTATTGCTCAGTAATAATAATAATAATAATAATATCACATGGTCTAAGCATTTAGAGCTCAAATACTTAACTATAAAAGAGTTGATTCAGAAAGGTGACGTCGAAGTGAAGCATATCAGGACTGAAGAGATGTTAGCTGATCCATTGATTAAAGGACTTCGCTCACTAGCGTTTGTTAAACATGTATCTAGTATGGGCGTATTGTAGTCCTCAGATAATAATAGTTAGGAATCATTGTATTTGCTCCTTAAATGTTTGTACATTTTGATGTATTATGACATTATGATTATTTATTAATATAGATTATCATTTTTTATCCTCAGTAATGATTGTTTTTGTGTATAGTCATAATACATACAAAAATCTTAAGATTTATGTTGATCTTAAGCATTTTAAAGGTCATTGGGTATATATAAAGATTGACCTCCAGCTTATGTCATTTAGACACATACTGTTTGGTACGGATATCCATAAATTTGATATGACATAGGGGGATATAAAGTTTAATCTCATGAAGGTTCTCTAATGCAATTTAACATTCAGTTAGAGAACATATATGTTTTCTCTAATGCTGTTTGGCATTCAGTTAGAGAACATATATGTTTTCTCTAATGTTGTTTAGTATTCGGTGAGAGAAAACAAGCATTCAGTTAGAGAACATATATGTTTTCTCTAATGTTGTTTAACATTCGGTAAGAGAAAAAACGTTTTCTCTAATGCTACTTGGCATTTGGTGAGACAAAATAGGTTTCTCTGTTGCAGTTTAGCATATGTAATTTAGCATAAAATTGGAGAAATTGAGACTTACAAATGAAGATGATACATATTAGATTATACAGGTATCATCCTAGTTTGTCATACTCCATTTTCCCATTTATATTAGTAAGGTATTAGATATTCGTAATTATATTGGACCTATGCCACATATAACACATGTGTTTGATATTTTTCGAAATCGAAAACCTTGCAAGATGAAATGTTGGTCTTTCATTATCTTTGGATCAAATTTTTTTAATTTTTCAATTTGGTAACAATACAGTAGCGTAACTTAACCATGTTTTCAAACTATTTTTAAATTTAAGTCAAAATTTCAATTAATGATTGTCCAAGGGGGAGAATGTTGGACAATTTTGTCATTTCCCATAAAGTTGGACAACCACTAATTGTATTTTTTGGTTTTTCAATAACTTATCAGTTAAGTTACGTAATTTGATCCATATAAAGGTAATAAATGTGGCCAAATAAATGATCTAAATCAACAGGTTGAAGTTTGAGAGGAAAATGAATCCCAATTAGTGTAGACCGGACTCATATCGGGTTGTGATGGGGAAGCCCAATATGAAAGCTATATATAAAAGTTAAGGTCTCCTAGAGTTGCTCATATCATTCGTAAGCATACAGATTCTCTGACCCGTTAAGAGCACTTATGTATTGAGAAAATTGTAGACAGTGAACAATCCTCGTAAAGGTACCAGAAGATTAGAGCTTGTTTTGGCCACGAAAACTGCTTCGGAAGTTGAGATGGAACTAAAATCATGTATTCCACATTTCCTTTATTTTTAACCCTGTCATGAAAGATCCGGAGCAGTAATAAGACCTATGCTACGTGCTACAGAAATTGGAAATAAGCTTGTAATTACAGGCTTACAAGTTGTTGATGACATTATATTAGTTAACAACTTATGCAGTGAAGAAATTGAAAGCCTTGAATGTTTTGAATCCTTAGATTGTTTGAAAAAGACAAGTAAGAATAACACTATAGTAAGTTGAACAGGATTAGTGTTAGACCCCTAAGTCGTGATAATGCGATCGTGCGGGTATTGGCGAGCCTTGACCAGTGTTCGACACGGAAAACAACAAAACAAGGCAAGGACTTGCGAGGAGACAGACAAAAATGAGCAATGTCAAACATTGGCATATATTGGTCCGAATTCTCAAAAATCTTCCACAAGATGCAAGATTCGGATGCGAGACCAAAAGAAGGCTTGAGACGGACTTCGAGTGGAAGGTTAGCTAGATCACACGCATGACGGGAATATGCGAGAGTTCTAAGGTTACTTAGTAAGTAGATCAAGCATAGTGCGAGTTTTGGGAGAGTTTCAGATCTTATACAAGCTGACTTAGTTAAGGCTAAGTTCTTGATGGACTAGGGACTTAGTGTGTGCTCAAGTGGACGGACCATGAGTAATGGAGTCGGCATGGGTAAGCATTGGATGGACCAATGTGCTATTGGCTTGGATGACTCATCATCAAAGGATAGAGATGAGAAGATCTTGGATAATGTAGCAGATAAGATCACTGTAGATGGGCATCAACTTTAAGAGATAAAGATCGTGTGGAAGGATCATCTAAAGATAGAGGAGACTTTCGTGGATATGGATAATCATTCGTAGATAATGTAATCTTTTATCTTGTTAATGTGATGTAGCTTAATCCTATTAGATAGAATCCTAATTAGATGATCATGTCATCTATTGTTTAGTTTGATATAATCTGATAAGGATAATATATGATAAGATTGTGCTATATTAGGATTCAAAATTAGTCATCTAAAGATGCCTATAAATAGCTCATTTGAGTCTTGCTCTCAAAATCAAAAAGAGAGCGTTGTGAGATACACAGATTGAGAGAGTATTCTTTTGTATACTTTAAGAGAAGTAATGAAGGTTGACTTTTAGCTTATCTCTTTTTTGTTTTTATTGTTGCCTTTACTATTCTAGTACTTCCGTAATTTTTTTGCGAGTGTGAGAATTAAACGCTGTAAGAGTCGTGAGGTGTTCGAAAACAAGATTGTTAGTCGACGATCACGTGAAAAGGCTAAGTCTTGATTAAAAGAACCTAAGTAAAATTGCCATGCAAAAGAGTAGGCACGTCTTACGGATAAGTTTGGCATCGAAGGAAAAACTTTGTAACAATTAGCTTCCTATTATCCTTTCGAAAACTGGACTAACTGGTGGTGTAAGTCACCAGACTCTTAAGACATCGTTGACCTCCCAATACCATTGACTTAAAATTAATCACTTTCATTTGGATCAAGAGTAGAGCATTAATCCACCGATTAAACAGTTAATTAAGTCGTCTAACATCGTTAAACTCTTCTCCAAATTTTAAATTATATCAATCCCTTTCTTCCTTTGTTTGAATTTAAATTGGAAGACCTTAGGGAGACTTAAAGAAAAACATACGCCGGCCTTTTAGCCATCTTCTTCTGTTACTGTTACTCCAAGCATTTTTAAAGCTTTCTCAAAGCCCTGCTTAATTCAAATACTCCTTAAGTTTGCATTCCACTTGGAGATCGAGCTCTCAGATCCAGGTGATCGGAACCAACCAGACTCTGCAGTTGTCGGCGCCGGTGCCAGTTGTATATATATAGCTATAGATGGAGAACTTGATTTCTTTGGTCAATAAAATTCAAAGAGCTTGTACGGCTCTAGGCGATCATGGTGACACTAGCGCATTGCCTACTCTCTGGGACTCTTTGCCGGCGATAGCCGTTGTCGGTGGCCAGGTTACCTCCGGATTCGCCTCTCCACATTCCTTTTCTTGTTTTCTTTCATTACCTCCTTTGGAAAGTTGGCGGTTTTGCTCCATTTCCGCGATATCGGCTGGTTTGTTCACTATAAGTTAACATTTTACGTAGATTTGGTGTCTAATGAATCATTTCTGGCGTCTCTTGCTTGTTTTGAAATGATTTCTTGTTTCTGTTCTATGCGTTTCATCTTTTATGCTTATTATGTTATTTTGAGTATGTTTCGTGTTGAGATAGAGTTCTGGTAAGTCTTCCGTGTTGGAGAGCATAGTTGGGAAGGACTTTCTGCCCCGTGGATCTGGTAATTAGCTTGTACTGATTTTATTTGCTAACACTGCTGTATTTCAAGTTTTAAATTGTGGACTGAGAGGGTCAGGTTTCAATGTTATGTAGGGATTGTCACTCGGAGACCGCTTGTCTTGCAACTTCATAAGCTTGACGAAGGCAGCAGGGAATATGCAGAATTCCTTCACCTTCCAAGGAAAAGATTCACCGATTTTGGTAAACTTTTATTTTATTTTATGTATGTAATATTGTTTTAATCAAGATGTTTCTTGACTACTCTTTAAATTCACTTCATAATTGATTCATCATACAGCTGCTGTGAGGAAGGAGATTCAAGATGAGACTGACCGAGAGACTGGTCGCACCAAACAAATCTCTAGCGTTCCTATTCATCTCAGTATATATTCTCCTAATGGTAATATGTGTACTGTTGATTTTTAATATCAAGTTAAAGTTGTCATTATACATTCTAGAGTTTTCATTTCAATTGGTCCTAGCAAATGCAACTCCAAATAAGCATATGTGGCACGTAGACTTGGTTTGCTATCATTTGTTATCAGCTCTTAATATTGATCTTCTTTTGAATATTGACAGTTGTCAATTTGACATTGATTGATCTTCCTGGGCTAACAAAGGTAGCAGTTGGTAAGTTGAATAAGTTTTGCTAAAAATGGTTGATTGTCATTTTTGTACATTCCCGCTTTCAATGGCAACCCTAGAATAATGGCAAAGGGGAATGGTTCCAAACCTTATAGCTTAAATGTTTTACCTGTATGTAGTTAACAAATTCTTGTCAGATACTTAGACCAACTTCTATCTTCTGTGACTTTAATTGTCACCAATTATGTTTTTTTTTCTCTTCATTTGTTATATTCTCAATGTTAGATTACATTTTGCACTATTTCTAAGTGTCCATATAATTTGTTCAATGCAGAGGGTCAGCCAGACAGTATTGTGCAAGATATTGAGAATATGGTTCGTTCCTACATTGAAAAGGTAATACACATTATTATTGCTAATCCTTAGTGGAGTAGTGACAACAGTAGTAGTAGCATAAAATGGATGCCTATCCAATTTTCTTATGAATTGTATTTAGGCCAACTCTTTACAAAAAGTTTGGCCTAAATGATCAGAAATTCTTTAAGCAGTTGATCATATCTTTATTCTACCACTCTATATTAATAGTATAGTAGTATAGTTGTTTATGTTGTCAATAGAAGTTCTATAGTTTGTACAAGGATGAATATACAATATAACGTTGTTTTCGTTTGCTAAAACTTTTGATGTAGCCCAACTGTATAATTTTGGCAATTTCACCTGCCAATCAAGATCTTGCTACATCTGATGCAATCAAAATATCTCGTGAGGTTGACCCTACAGGTAATCTATAAACATTTTTCCCTTTTTGTCTGCATTTGTTATTCTCAACTTTGGTTAGAAAATTGCTCAGTGTATGTTCAATGCAATCTTTATATCATGGTTTCAAAATTAAAAAAAAAACCCCTTTTAATGGTTATTAGAATGTAACATTTTCAGGAGAGAGGACGTTTGGAGTCTTAACAAAGATTGATCTTATGGATAAGGGCACCGATGCAGTTGATGTGAGTTTTTGTTGTTTGAGGCTTTAAAGTTGTGAAGACCTCTACTTTCTATTGCTATATATCTATCCAAGCCTTAAAACTATAAATGGTCTTAATGCTTATTGAATAAGGTCTTAATTAGAAATTGTTTCGAAGCTAACCTACTAGCTTCAAAAGTTTGTAGTTACCACAATTTGGTCTACGTGAACTCCTGTTAAGCTCTTCCTTCATACTTTCTTTTTCTACCTTCCTGTTAAGTAGTCTTGCATATTCTTGATTTCAATTGCCTATTGGGATTAATGCATGCCTTCTTTGTCATTAATGTGTCACATTCTAAAACATATTTTGGATTTGGCTAGACATTAGAAGGAAAAGCCTATCGGCTTAAGTTCCCTTGGGTTGGTGTTGTTAATCGCTCACAAGCAGATATAAATAAGAATGTTGACATGATTGCTGCTCGACGTAGAGAGCGTGAATATTTTGCTAATACCCCAGAGTACAAGCACCTTGTGCATAGAATGGGTTCTGAACACTTGGCAAAGATGATGTCAAAGGTGAACATCGTTATCTTCCTCTTGCACTCCCTAATCTCCAAATTGGAAAATTTTTTGGTCCAGTCAAGTGTTCATCAATCTATAAACTAATAGTAATTATAACTTTCTCAGCACTTGGAAATGGTTATCAAGTCTAGAATTCCAGGAATCCAATCGCTAATCAACAAAACAATTTCTGAACTTGAATCTGAATTGAGTCGTCTTGGAAAGCCTATAGCTGTTGACGCTGGGGTAAGTATGCTTTTATTTCCTTAACTGGCTTATCTTATGAACTGGAACATGTTTTCAGTATTAATACTATTGTTCCCTCTCTCTCTCACTTGTCCACAGATACCACACTATTCTTTGTAATGACTTTATTATTCACTTGTCATGTAGGGGAAGTTGTACACAATCATGGAGATTTGTCGTCTTTTTGATCAAATCTATAAGGAACATCTTGATGGAGTGTATGTATTGCATTTAAACCTTTTTCCTTTATGACATTTAATCAGATTTGTTTGTTTCATCTTTTTGTATTTTGCCATCAATCATAATAAATTCAATCTGACATAATTGTGTCATTCACAGTCGACCTGGTGGCGACAGAATTTACAATGTTTTTGATAATCAGCTTCCAGCTGCTTTGAAAAGGTTGCAATTTGATAGGCAACTTTCAATGGATAATATTCGAAAATTGATTACAGAAGCAGACGGATATCAGCCTCATTTAATAGCTCCTGAGCAGGGTTATCGTCGTCTCATTGAATCTTCTTTAGTTACAATCAGAGGTCCTGTTGAGGCTGCTGTTGATGCGGTATGTATGAAAATTAATAACTAAACATATTTTAGCATATTACTTTTGTTGCATTTGAAAATTAACTATTGTTTTCTTGTACATCAATAGGTAGAGAGTTAGTGATGTGCGGAAAAAGGCTTAAACAACAGATTTACCATCTATAGGACCCTAGGAACCAATGCTTGTCTTAATAGGCCAAATAACCTTTTGTCATCTCTAATCCACTGTGATTTAGTGTGTTCATCCTGTGCAGAAACGTTAGTCATGAGATGGTCTTCCTTCATCACACCCCACATAAATGCCTCTATAGTTTTACGCCACTCAAGATAATTGTTGGCACATTCTAGTTTCCAATCATAGGTTTTGGTTGGAGTAGGGATTAGTTCTGCCATTGCCTTACTCGAAAAGAGCTTCGTCATTGCCCTTTTAGTTTCATCCATATTTACTTTCTCAACGTTACTTTTGGTCTTCTCTGGATCACTAGTTGCCATATTTTTGTGGAACGTCATCTCAACTCTCCAATGTCTTTCTGTCGACAACCTCTGGCTATTCACTCGTCGGCGTCGATCCCCTCCGGCTGTGTGACCACCTCTGGCCATTCACTCGCCAGCCTCGACGCCCTCAAGTTGCACGACCACCTCTAGCCATTCACTTGCCGGCGTCGACCCCCTCAGGCTGGGGGGCCACCTCTGGCCGTTCACTCACCGGCATCAACCCCCTCAGGTTTCGCCTCTCTAGTGCCAATAGCAGTGCTGGCGCCGCCGCTGCATAGTGGTGCGATGTCACTAGTTGCACATTACCATTCTCTCAGCCCATGTTGGGGCTCAAATTACCCAAATTGAGAGACTTGAAACAGCCATCCAGTCCTTGACTAGAGGTATCAATCCTATTTGAGTTAAATTGAAAAGAAAATTTTGGGTTTTGGGTGAATTTGGGAGTTAAGGTTTCGGGACAGAAGGGATTTTGAGAACCAGGGCAGTTAGGGTTTCGGGACAGAAATTGGGAATTAGGGATTTTGAGAATCAGGCTCTGATACCATATTAACGAAGTTAATAAGTAATATTTTGGGAAAAGCCGTAAATTCACTATGTTAGGCTGATAATAATATATATAATTAGGAGTATAATAGGAAATTGTATCTCTGAGTAAACCATGGGATAAATACTATATTCCATGATTTACTTTATAACGTTATCATCCTTAATAGTTAGCATTGTGAGTTAGTTTATGTCTTCCCCAATAATTAATTACTGGTCCGCTTTAGAGCAAATCTTATGATATTTGAAGGGAGCTTTGAGACAAGGTATATACTATATAAAATCATGGTCACACGTGTTTATAGTGCTTCTCAGATGTAGATTGGATAGGATCCTAGATTGACCAAAAATCTGCCACATGATATTGTGTCTTCGTTAGAGGAAATTTGGTTTCATCAAAACGTAAAAATCAAACTATTTTATCGTGCTGAGTGCATGATCAAAATACAGAGGTATCAGGTATGGCACAATCTATGTGTGAAATAATATGGATTTATCAACTCATGACTGAAATTGATCTTAAAGTCTCAATGCCAGTAAAGTTATGGTGTGATAACCAAGCTACTCTTTATATAGCCTCTAATCATGTGTTTCATGAATGAACTAAGCATATTGAGATGGATTGCCATTTTGTTTGTAAAAAGATGCGACAAAATTTAGTTTCCACATGATATATGAAGACTAGAGAACAATTAGGACATCTTTTTACAAAGGCTCTAAATGGGACTTGTGTTGAATATCTTTGTAACAAGCTGGACATTATCAACATTTATGCTCTAGCTTGAGAGGGAGTGTTACGAAGTAGGAATTAATTTATGTACATATTTAGGGTTGAATTATAGGGTGATTGTAGGGATTGAGAAATTTTCTCCCTGATTGAGATATTATCTCCCCACCATTTTTAGGCCCTCATTATGTATATAAATAGAAGAATTTTGTAAATACAAAAATATGCCTCCATTTGTAATAGGTTTAACTTTCCGCTATTTTGATTGAACGTACACAACCAAATATTTTAAGATGTAGATGAATTTTGGTACTCAAGTTAAGATAGAGAATCGAAAGTATATTCATAGGACTTTTGAATCCTAAATCCCTTGATGGTAGTCTATTTATGAGATGTGCCATTATGAGAATGGCTTCCCCTAATAGTTCTTTGTACATTTCTTTGAAACATAAATGCCCAAGTTGTGATAAGTAAATGACTTTTTTTTTTGGTCTCAGCTACTCCATTTTATATTGGAGTGCTAAAACAAGAAGATTTGTGAATAATCCCTTTTTGATCGTGAAGCCTTATTTTATATTTTTTGGCATGAGATTGTACGAAGAGATATGATAGAGGTGATTTACCCTTGCAAACTCAGGTTTTCAAATGCTTCTAGGTTGTACAATCCATCCTTTTGCTTAGCATCCGATCATCCTCCTTGAATCTTAGTCCTAAAATACTTGAGTAGGAAAATGTGACTTTGAATTTTATTGAATCAAAACCCTAATCTTTCTATTCTAAGAACATGCTAGATCAAACCCCAAATCATAAGTTTGAGATCCAATCCCAAAGAAATCAGAAATCAATTTACGTTGCAAGTACTTACTTATTGATTCAAATCAATTTCTTGAAGTAACTATGAAGACATTCACTCCTCATTTGAAGAATTCAATTCTGAAATTTTATTAATCATCAAATCTGCAGTTACAAGGATATAATATGGTATAAATACCCTTGACCAAGTCCTAACCTTAATAGGAATGAGTTTGCAGGCCCATTTAATGAAAACTAGGCTAATCCTAACAAATCTAGGAGTATCTAGCCCATTGAACATAATCTGATCTAAGTCCTTTTAGGAATGAGCTAAACACATTAAAACAAATAAGTCTCAAAATAACCTGTTAGTGAATATATAAAACCAGCATTTTAGAAAGTGGCTAACTCACTCCCAAAAGCTAGCCCAAGAGAGGGAGGTTTGCACACTATTATAAACTCTTGAATGCCTTCATAGTTGTCCGATGTGAGATTCCTGACACCCCTCCTCAGTCCAGAGCAGGACTAGACATCTAATGGACATATTGGGCAAAGGGACATAACCGGGCACCTCCCCAAACCATCGAGACAAACTGGCTTTGATACCATATTAGAAATTTTAATATTGGCAGAGTGTAGAGTCCACTGACAAGAATTGGTCTTGGGTCAACCATTGTCCAAATAACTAGAACTAGTTGTTTGGATAGTTAACCCTTACCACTTATAAACTGATAGCAAGCGTGGACATCACAGTGGAGGAAATAAACCTCTATTGGTTTACTCTAGA
>JANZXV010301849.1:0-14922 GCA_027576455.1 Erythroxylum roigii | reverse complement strand
AGATCGAGAATGTATGATTAAGGTTAAATGAATAATAAGAATGAAAAAAAAAATGGACAGCTAATTAAGGTTTAATGTAATTCCCCTTCAAGGTAAAATGATCAAAATCAACGATGTTAAGCCAATGAAATGATCAAGCTTCACGATTTACAGTTCAAGAGTTGGGCTCCGGGAACGGGGTCTGACACCCTATGTACATCGACTTATAGGAGGATGGCCTTTGTTATATGCAATGCTTATGTAACATTCCAAATGTGTATAATTGTTATTTCCTATAACCTAATAGAGGAGTGCACAGAGGTTTTTATGGATGACTTCTCCATCTTTGGTGACTCCTATGATCATTGTTTGGGAATTTTAAGGAAGGGGATAAAGAGGTGCATTAAGATGAACTTAGTGTTGAATTAAGAAAAATATCATTTTATCGTGACTGAACACACAGTATTGGTGGATAAGATCTCAGAAAAGGGAATTAAAGCTGATAGAGGCAAGATACAAGCTATTGAGAAGTTACCACCTCTTTATTTAGTACAGGATATAAGAAGCTTATTAGGACACATATACTTTTATAAGCAGTTCATTAAGGATTTCTCAAAGATTGCTAGGCTATGGACTAACTTCCTTAAAAAAGATGTGGAGTTTGATTTTAGTAGAGAATGCTTTGAGGCTTTCAAAACTTTGATAGAAGAGTTAGTGTCGGTGCCTATCTTAGTTGGTTTGAATTGGGATTTGCCCTTTGAGATAATGTGCGACACAAATGCTTATGCAATATGAGAGGTTTTAATGAAAAAGAAAGGTAAAAATTTTTAAAAACCATTTACTATTATAGCAAGATACTTAATAAGACAACAAAATTACACAACAACTGAAAAAGAGTTGCTAGCATTATTGTTTGCCTTCAACAAAATTTTGCCCTTAGTTGATCCTTTCTAAGGTGATTGTGTGCACAATCATTCTGCATTGAATTACTTATTGACAAAAGAAGAAGCAAAGCCAATATTAATTTGATGAGTGCATTTACTTCAAGAGTTTAACTTAGAAATAAGGGATAAACAAAGGGTAGAGAATCGAGCGATAGGCCATCTTTCTCATTTGGATAACATTCGTTTGAAAAGTTTGGATAAGGAAATTTATGTCACTTTTTGAGATGAGCATTTAATGGCAGTTGAGGTAACCTCTAACATTCCTTGTTTTTCCAATTTTGCTAACTATTTGGTAACCAACATTCTTCCACATAGTTTGACTTATATTCAAAGTAAGAAGTTCTTTTATGATTTGAAAAACTACATGTTGGAGGATTTGCATTTGTTCAAAGTTTGTGTAGGCCAAATGACAAGGTGGTGTGTCCTAGAACATGAGAAAAGATTGATTTTAAAGTGTTTTCATTTGAGGTAAGTAGGTGGATACTTTAGAGCACAAAAGACAAAAGCAAAATTCCTTCGTTTTAGTTTCTATTGGCCAACACTTCAAATAAGCCCACAACTTCATGGTAAAGTGTGATAGTGTTAAAGTTTAGGTAATATATCTCGTAAACATGAGCTTCCCTTAAACAATATAATTGTGTGTAAATTGTTTGAAGTTTAGGGGATTTATTTTATAGGACCTTACCCTAACTCATTCGGTAATAAGTACATTTTACTTGTTGTCAATTATGTTTCCAAATGGGTTAAGGTAATGGCAACCCTAACTAATGATTCTTAGGTGGTTGTTAAGTTATTGAAAAAGATTTTTTCTAGATTTAGCACACTTAGAGTTATTATTAGTGGTAGAGGTTCACATCCTTTGTAATGATCAATTTCATAGGTTATCGAGCAAATACGAGGTTAATAATAAAATGGTTTTGGCTACCACCATCTAACTAACATATAAGATAAGATTTCAAATAGGGAACTAAAAAGGATTCTTAAAAAAATTATTGAATCTAATTGGAGAGATTAGGTTAATAAATTAGATGATGTGTTGTGGGCTTATAGGACGACATTTAAGATGTTGATTAGGATGTTATCGTATCATTTAGTTTATGAGAAGGCTTGTCACTTACCGATTGAGCTTAAGCATAAGGCCTATTAAGCTATAAAGTTTATAAACTTTGATTTTAAGTATGCAGGTAAGAATAGGGCTTTTTAACTCACAAAATTAGAAGAATTCCACCTTAACGTATATAAGAGCACCAAATTCTATAAAGATAAAACTAAGAGTTTCCATGATCATATCATCCATTATAGGGAGTTTAAAGTTATTACTCAAGTGCTCTTATATAAAACAAGACTTCCCCTCTTTCTGGGCAAGCTTAAGTCAAATTGATTTGAATCGTTTATAATTTCAAACGTTACAACTTTTGGTGTGATTAAGGTATCATACCTTGAAAAAAGGAAGTTCAAGGTGAACAGACAAAGACTCCAGCACTACTTTAGAGGGTTGATTGATGAATCAAAGGTCATCCTTAACTTTGTAGGTATGTGATAATGGAGGTTTTATTAAGCTAAGGACATTAAACAGGCACTTACAAGAGGTATCCTGTGCCTTTAATTTTATTTTGTTATTGCTTTTCGTTAGTTCTTTATGCATTTCTTCTCTTACATTTCATTTTGTTTCATTTTATCCTAACTTTTTGTTGTTGGTTTTATTTCAATTTTTAGTCACAACATGCATTTTTATACTTGTTTAAGTGTTTGTTAATGCAATACTTGACCTATAATATATATTTGATGTGTATTTTTACAGGGGTTCATTGAGCCATGGCCACAGTGCTTAGAGTCATAAATAACATAGGAAATTTGGTGCAGAAATTTGGCTGCACATGAAATTTAATGGGGCACTTTTGTGCGGTTATGAAGCTTTTGCTTCATTGGTTTCACATTACATGTTGTTGTGACCTAACTTGCAGCCTCGGCGAATGGCTATGATTTGTTGGCCATCTTTATCTTCTTTTAAAAACCAAAATTGTAACCACACCCAATCCTTAAAAATCATCCATCAACCCTTAAAATTTTCATTGGCCTAAGCATTTTCATTTTATATCACACAAAAAGCCATTCATCTAGTTCTTTAAAAATACTACATTTACAAATTAGCAAAACACATTCAAAACACCACATTTTATTTCTAACACTTAAATTTTTGTGTATTTGGTTGTTGATTGTCTTGTTTTATGTCTTAGGTGGTGAAATAACCCAAGAAAACAAAATGAAGAAAAGGCTTCGCCATCTTCATAAGGTAAGGAACCGACAAAGCAACCAAGAAAAGAATCCATTAACAACCATCCATATTTGAAATTTAAGGACCTTAAGCATAAGGAAAGGTATGTAATTCTTTTAAAAAGGTCCTTTGGTCCACAAGAATACTTGGATTTTTTATGTTAGAGGAGTTAGGATTGTAAAATTATGTTGAAAACTTGTTTGAGGAAGGTGGTTTCACTTTAACGTGTGAGGTTAGAGAGGTAGGATTTAAGGAATTAACCTATGACTTTTTGTCTACATTTAAGTTTGATGATAAAGATGTTCGGCATGGTCACACAAAGTGTATCAGATTTAGACTAGCCTCAAAAGTGCATAAGAGGTCAAGTAATGAGTTCGGCTATCATTATAGGGTATTAGACAAGTTCTATTGGTCTCCACCCCTACAAGTTAATGCTTGCCTTCATTAACTAGTGAAAGGCACAAGATATTACATTTTCATCGTCAAAAGTTTTGGCGTGACTTAATAGGGGAGAGTAAACCTTATAACTCAGCAAATTCAAGGTGAATTTTTTTAGAAGACACTTAGACACTGATGTATATCAATGATTGACAAAATTTTTAACAAAAGGAGGTAACAATGAAAGTATTATGAACTTGAATGATTTAATTTACTTGTATTTCATATGAAATGGGCTTAAATGTAATGTGAGTGTTGCTTTGGAATTTTATTTTAAGAGGGTAGCTAATGAGTAATTTTATGTTTTGAACCACAAGTGAGTGGTATAGATGTAAATAGCATTAGTAAGTATGGGTCGATCCCACGAGGACTAAAATTACTAGTGCTTACCATCATCCTATCATCTAGTATAGCAAATTATGGTGTTTAAGATAAATCAAATTTCAAACTAAAACAAGGAACTAAAATAGATGAACACAATTAACTAACTTGGACAAAGATTAAACTAAGAAACAATCAAGGAAAATAGTGGTATTTGGATTTTGAATCCACTAAGATTTCTCAAGAAATCATGATTTCACTACTTAATTTAATCTACAGTTTATTAGATTATGGAAATTCCTATCTTGTGTTAATATCTTTCTTAAGACTATTAACACTTAACTCGCAATTGATTACTAAAATCTCTTTCTAGTTAAAACCCCTAAGATTGCATCAATCTATTCGTGGATTTCACTATTAGGTTTAACCATAATCTAAAGGATTTATATCAACTTATCTCTAGGTTTACGTGCAACTCCTTTTAATTATGATATATCTATTTATATAAAAGGAAACCTTAATGTCAATTTTATGAAATCATACTGAAATAACACGCTAGCAATATTAGTTCAATTATAATTAAGAATACATAGTTAAATCTCAATGAAACCAAAGAATAAATTAAGTTGAAACAAAATCACCTCAAGGTTTATCCCAAGGTTCATCTAATCTAAGTACTAATAAAAGCTTAGTTCAAAAATCATAACATTAAGACTAAAGGGAAAAAAAAAAGAAACTACAAGAACCTTAATGTGATCTCTTTTAATCTTCATGAATCCAATCCAACTATATTTCCTTATGTGTTCTTCATTCTATATATTGTTCTAGGTTGGCAATACGTGTTTTCTCGAGCTCCCTTGAGCCCATTCAAACCTCCTATTGATTACCTTTACTTTCTCTTTGTTTTTCCCCTTTATAGGTTGAAATTAAGGCTTATAGAGTGGACACGATCACTCACATGGCTGTGTAAATGACTAAGTCCCTCAATCTTGCTTCAATATTTAAAAATTATAATGAAACATGATCCTAGAGGGCTACACGATCTACATGGTCGTGTCCTTCATCAGCACGGGTCCCTCTAGAATAGCTCTAATTCTACCATTTTCTGTCCCAATTTCACCCTAATTTTACTCCTTTTTATTTGTAAAGGTACATAGGACCTAAAATGCAATAAAAACAAGATAAGTGCCAAAAATAATAAGAAAATTTCATATAAACAATCAAAATACATTAAACAAGGGATTAAAAATATAATATATTTAGTATTTATTAAATTCTCCTAAACTTAATCATTTTCTTATTCTCAGGTAGATCAATTTCATTACTTTCAACTTAATAAGAAATAACTCCGAGAAAGCATTAAAATAAAAGAAAAATATTTGTGAAGATTTTCCATTATTCATTCAATTATAAAGTTTTTGAAATATTAAGCAATCTGTTACTTGCATCAAATTATAAATCAATCCAATTCAATCTATAATACTTCAAATTTCAACTCAATTTATTCCATTATAATTAATGAATAAAGTGTAAATAAGAAAGATGTTAAGACCTTTAAAATTTTTCATGCCCCTTTTTAAAAACAAAACATTGAATTTAAACAATATAGTAGAATTAAGAAGTTTGTTTAAAAAGTCACCTATCTTTTTTATTAGAGAGTAGACACCTTGTCATGAATAACTTCTGGTTACTCAACTAGGTCACTTTCTCATATGGCTACTACCACCACTCTTTAAATTAGATCTTTTTATTGTACAAAGCCAATAGAGTGAAATTATTTATGCTCATTTATTCACATATAAATATTTTTTCTTTTCTTTTTTATATATGGGGCAATAAAAATTCTAAAAAAGAATTTACATTTAACTCAACATATGTACAAATTATACATAAACTATCATAATGCAAATTGAGTATCCATTCTTAAAATTAATGGACTAAATTGAAATCAACTTAATCATTAAAACTTTTAACTATTTGCCTAAACAAATTAAGTCATAATTACAATTAAAAAAATTCCTGAATTGTTCATTATTATGCTAATTATAATAAGATTGGCATGCTTAACTGCTAAGTCTTTACCCCCAAAATTAAGTTGTACATTGTCCTCAATATACAAAACATGTAACAATGATGAAAAATATAAAAAGTAAAGGAGAGGATGTGGATAATTGTCTTCTTATAGAAAAAGATTTCTCGCCTTGTCCAATGTAGTTAACATCTATCCAATGCTAATGGAATCTTTTATACCCCAAAACAAGGGGTGATGTTACCTTTATAACATGTGGAACTTCATCAAATCCCAAGTGAAAAAGTTAGGGCCATCAAACTAAAAATATGAAAATAACTAAACTACTGATGAAAATCCTGCAAACTTCTCAATAAAAACAAAAACACCTAATTATTGGGTTGCCTCCTAACTAGCACTTTTTTATGAGTCTTATAGTTGGAGTTCCTAGTGATCAAACTGGATCTATAGTTAGTCGCTTGCTTTTGACCATTTTTCCACATAAGGGTTTACTAGCCCACATATAGACCACTTGCTATAAGATAATAAGGATATAAGGTATCAAATTAATAAAACAAATGAATCTATTAATGTTGTTTTAGTAACAAACTTTCAATATAATAAGGAATAATAAAACCCCATGGATCTTCTAGTGGCTTTGATAGTTTGTTTTATGGGAAATAGGAGCCCTCTATACTCAATATTAATATCAATAATTCCTCGATAGTCTCTTATTTGGCTCCTCTTCTTCATCTTCCTCTTTCTTGTCTTCCATCTCCTCTTCCTTCTCTTCTTAAATAGAAACTTCCTCCATGTCTTCAACCTCTAGCTCCTCTTCACTTTATAAAGTTATAGTATTCACATTATCCATATAAAACACTCACCTCATTAAATCTATTTAAGGTAACCTTTTGTAAAGCATTGCCTTTCAGGAGGACATCTACAAGATGTTGATAAACCTCTTACTGTTGTTGTTATAGAAATCCAAATGAAACATGATCGTTCCATACCAATTTGTAATAATTGCTCCACTATAGATTATAAGAATTCTTATAACTAGTATCTTAAGGCCAGTTCTCCACACAATTTGAATGTTCCCACATATAGTTCGATGTTTGAAATTCATGATTAGGGTGATCATCCCTACAAATGTCATAACACATCATGGTTGTCGATTGAGCTATCAAATATATGTCACCGTGCCCCTAGTTTTAAGCTTCTAAAGCTACCATAAGTGATGACGTACCATAGTATCTTTAAGAATACTATCCTCTCTATCCTTCCATCATGTTTGGTAGCTATAATGTTAATTACCCAAATCTTGAAAATAAGCCACAAACTCAAGATCAAGAAAGAAAGTTAAAAGAAAAAAATAAATATAAAATAAAAGAAATAAAACTACCTAAAAAGAAAAAAAAATAACTAGATTAATAAAAATAAGGTCTTCCTAATATTCTAATCCTTAGCAATGGTACCAAAAACATAAATTGTAATTTTATGTTCTAAACCTCAAGTCTACGATGTAGTTGTAACTAGCATTGGTAAGATGGGTCGATCCTAAAAGGACTAAAATTTTCTATTATCTAGCCTAACAAATTACGGTGTTTAAGATAAATCAAATGCAAAATAAAAACAATAAACTAAAATAGTTCATCACAATTAACTAACTAGAATGACGATTACACTAAGAAATAATAAAGAAAAATATTAGTATATGGATTTCAAATTTCCCTAAGATTTCTCATACAATCATGATTTCACTACTCAATTTAATCTATAGTTTATTGGCAAGTGAAAATTCCTATCTTATGTCAATATCTTTCTCGATGGTACTAATACATATCCCTTAGTTGATGAAATCTATTTTTATTTTAAACTCCTAAGATTGCATTAATCGATTAATGAATTTTACTATTAGGTTTGACCCTAATCTAGAGGATTTAAATTGATCTATCTTGATATTTACAACTCCTTTCAGTTGTGGTAGATCCATTTATACAAAAGAATTTCTCAATCTCAATTACATGAAATCTTACATGAAATAATACAGTAGCAATATCAATTCAAGAATAATTAAGAACACATAATTAAATCTCAATGAAACTAAAGAATGAATTAAGTTAAAAAACCACTATAAGGTTTATTACAAGGTTCATTTTATCCAAGTTCTAACAAAAGCTTATTTCATATTTATAACATCAAGACTAAAGGAAAAATAGAAAGCTAAAAGATCCATAATGAGATCCATTTTAATCTTACTTAAAATCTAATTAGATTGATGGAAATCCACTTTAAAATATTTCCTTACTTGTTCTTCAATCTATCTATTGTTCTAGGCTGGCAATTATCAAACCTCCTACGAATTACCTTTGTTTTTTATTTGTTTTACCCTTTCACAGTTTGAAATTAGGGTTTCTAAAGTGGACATGGTCACTCATATGATTGGGTACATGAGCATCTTTGAAAATAAAAAAGAAATAAGGTCCCAGAGGACTATGTGTCCTTTATTAGCATGGATCCCTTTAAAATAGCTCCAATTCTTCTATTTAGTGTACCAATTTCTAATTCTTTTCCTTTTAATTCATAAAGGCAAATAAGACCTAAACACACAATATGAACAAGATAAGTACTAAAAACAAATCTAAAGTAAACAAGAAAAATGCATTAAATATGAGATTAAAAGTGTAGTCCATTTAGGATTTACTAGTAGATAGTAGAGTAATTGGTAAGATTTTTAATTCATCATTCGTCAGAAGACTAGTAAGGAGTTTGGGTGTGTTGATTAAAGTGGGTATTAGATGTGACACCTAAAGATGCCACTCTTCTAGGGGAGCCCTCTCAAGCCCCTCAATCTCCTTTAGCTCAAGTTTCACCAGATGATAAAGGTTCATCATTTCAATTTCAATAAGGACAAGCTTCAATAAAAGAAGGAAATGATGTTTGGAAAATCAAGAATAAATTCAAGTTAAGGGTAAAACAACTTAACAGTGAAGTGATAAAATTAAAGTGAACTGATAAAATTGAAGTTAGGAAAAAGAACACTAAAATGGATGTGGGATGGATCAAAGAAAATTTGTTCAACTAATTTTCTCATCTACAATTTCAAACCATACCACTTCTATTACATGAGCCAATACCGTTAGCTTTAGAGGATCCACAACAAAAGGAAGATAAGGAGAATTCATCTTTTCCAAGGTAAGTGTGTTTGTTCTAACCCTTTGCATGCACAATCATTCACTTAGCTTTATGATAAATTCATTTAGGATAATTTCATGCATTGTATAAAAATAAAAAATTAAATTAGGGAAATTTTTAAGTTTGGTCATGCACTAGACTATTTGTCACTGTAAATAAAAATTTATGTATTGTAGTTGCACTTTAGCATGTTTATTCTCATGTATATTCTTGCAATTCAACTTTTATTATCTTATATACATTATGGCATTAAATTTCACTTTGTCGTATTTAATTTTTTAAAGTTTTGACTAAAATGTGAAAATGGCCTTGATGCAACAATTTTGCTCCATAACTTAAGAGTATAAGGTAAAACCCTAACCTTTTACATTCTTTGATATTAATTTGCTACTTGAAGTTGATAGCTAGAATTGACTAATTTGAATGGGAAAATTGGAAATTGAAAAGTAGAAATTGTTTGAGCATGTTTGATAAGCATATTGCTAATTCACAACACTCAAGCAAAGAATAAAATCGAGCCAATAATGTTAGAGGAGTTTTCTTGTTTCCTTATCTTTTATATGATCTTTGTGCCTTGATTTCCTTGTTTGATTAATATTGCAGGCAATGTTACAAATAAGTGTGGTGGAGGTTTAGGTTAGATGAAATTAAATCAAGGTTATTAGGAAGGGGAATTAAGTTGTAAGATCGTGTGATTGTGGTGACTTAGGGAGAGTGTTTTGAGCACATGATAGGATTGAATTTTCTTATCTTTTCCTATACATTTATATGTGATTTCAATCCTATTTTTAAGGTAAAATGTTTGATTTGTGTTCAATTTGTGTTGACTATTAGGTTGAATTGATTGATATATTTTTGAGACCGAAAAGGTAAATTTTTAAAAACAAATTGGAGCACAATTTTATGTTTAATTAAAGGCACAAAACTAAAAAAAATTATATAAAAGAAGGCCAGCGTTTTAAAAACGTTGGCCAAGCTGTGCGTTTAACGCACAGCTCGTACATTGTAAAACGCTGGCCAACGCCAGCGTTTTGGCAAAAACGCTTAAGCGTTTTGGGAGACAACAGATTATGCATAGGGGGCTACGTGGCTGTGAGGAAGTAAGGGTTTTTACTGAGGTTTAAAATTGAAAAGTCAAGGCCATAGGGGACAGCACCGACGCATTGTTCATGGTGATTTTATTTTTTCTTGTCTGATGAGAGAATAAGAGTAGCAAAGGTTTTAATAGAGAGGTTTTCATTTTTGGGTCTGAAGAACGCACAGAGGAGAGTGCCGACGATGGGATGTATTGAATTTATTGTCATACAGTGTCGTGCATGAGAGAGGTAGCTAAGGGTTTTAGCAGTTTCTTTTTATAGTTTTATCATAGCACAATGTCAGCAGAGAGAAAGTGAGGTTTTATGTTGAAAAGTGGGGAGACGCATATTTCGTGGATGAGAGGGTTTTATTTGAGAGAGCATTCAACTACCAAGGACATAGGGGAGAGCGCCGGCATTAGAGAGGAGAGAGAGCTGAGAGTATGAAGTCGATGTGTTTTTATTTGTCTTTTCTTAGCAAGAGTGCCGGCACACATGCATTTTCTGGGAGAGTTTTAAGTGTCTGAGTTGTTATTTGTCTTTTCAAGGGAATAGCTCAAAGGAAAAAGCATAGTGCGCCGGCAGGGAGCAAGGAGAGAGCCGAGATTTTAACAGGATGCAATGTTTAATTGTCTTTTCAATGAATAGTACTAACTGATATATTTTCATTTGATTGCTACAGGATTGGAGCGCAGGACACGGGGAAGACAGCAGTGAAGGTGCAACAAGGAGTTAACTCGGAGAGCAGTATATTTTTATTGTCCACCGTGAGCATTAATATTACATGACATTTATGAATTATTTTTTTTAGCATGAAAATGAAGATGGCAGGCTAATTCTCCAACACCGGTTCTACGGAGATACCGACGCCAAGTCACGGTTAAGCCATTTTTGTCATTTTAAAGCTGTGATTTATTTTCGGATTGTTGTGTTGTGGTATTGATTGTTATGGTTTGGAATTGATGAATTCAATATATTATTGTGATCATTTTATTTCGAACCTATTGCTAGAATATTAATTGTAATCCGTAATCGTTACTTTTAATATTTGAGGGTAGCATCTGACGATCGTTTATCGTTAGGAACAACATAACTTAGGTTAGATAACCCGAACGTGTGAGGTTACTGCCTATATTGATCGTTTTCCAATTCGTAATGCGACTGCCAAATTGAATCTAGAGATCGTATCCTAGGTTATTCGGTAGTTAGATTTAATCAATGATCGTATTTTGGTTAAATATAACCTAAGGAAAAACCGAGATTTGTAGAGCGTTCTATTAGTCTCAGATCAATAGTCCGAAAAGAATTGTAAAGACTTTAGAATGACGAAAGATGCTTGATTGTGCTTAGGCCGAGATTGACCCTAGAACCGGACCTTACTCTTACTCGACACTTTTCTCATTTTCGATTATTTGTTTTAATTTCTTTTCGATAGTTTAATTTTACTTTAATTTTCTAAATTGTTTCAAAACCAAAAATCCCCCCAATTACGTGTAAATACCGGTTAATTTCATTTCAAGAACTTTACACGCACTCTGTGTGGGATCGACCTAGACTCACCACTCTACAGTAGTAGTCTAGTTATTTTAATTTTGACTAACGAAACGACGCGCGGTCAGTTGGTTACTGCACCCATCTTACAACTTCCAGATTGGAGTCTAACATTTGAGCTCATGTGTCACACCTCCAACCATGCCATTAGAGTAGTTTTGGGTTAAAGATGGGGCGAATCCCTCATGCTATTTATTAGGTACTAAGATTACTGTTTATTCTGATCATGCGGCTTTGAAGTACCACTGACGAAGAAGGAGGCACATCCAAGGCTCATTCATTGGATACTCCTACTTCAGGAGTTTGATATGGAGATAAAGGATAAAAGATGCTCAAAGAATGAAGTAGTAGATCATTTGAGCCGCTTAGCAGAGCATGGTGTTGACATGGGCCCTATTAATGATGATTTTCTAGATGAGCAACTACATGTAGTACAGTAGACAGCTCCTTGGTATCCTGATATAATGAATTTCTTGGTTTCTCATCAATTTCCTATAGATTTCACTAAGGCAAAGAAGGACAAGATGAAGAGCCAAGCAAAATTTTATGTATGGGATGATCCTTACATGTGGCACTTTTGTGTAGATCAAGTCATCAGACGGTGCGTACCTGACAATGAATTTCTTTCTATTTTGACATGTTGTCTCTCTTATGCATGTAGAGTCATTTTGGCCCAAAGCGGACAAATTGCAACGTTATAGAGTGTGGGTTTTATTGGCCATCTCTATTTCGAGATGCCTATGATTTCTATAGGACTTGTGACAACTGTCAGTGCACAGGTATGTTAGGTTCCATAGGGAAATGCCTTATACGCCCATATTAATTTGTGAGATTTTTTCTGTTTAGAGAATGGACTTCATGGGTCCTTTTCCTTCCTCGTTTGGATTTGAATATATTATGTTTGCATTTAATTATTTGTCGAAATGGGTAGAAGTAAAAGCCAACCAAATTAACGATTCTCGAGTGGTTGCAGATTTCTTGAAGTCTAACATTTTCTCCAAGTATGGAGTCCCGCGAGTCATCATCAGCGACAAAGGGACTCACTTTGCAACTAGACGTTCAAGGTCCTCATGAAGAAATATTAAGTGATGCATCGAGTCTCAACTGCTTATCACCCTTAGCGAGTGGTTAGGTTGAGGTGTCCAACTGAGAGATCAAATCCATCTTAGAGAAGACAGTGAATCCCAGCAGGAAGCATTGGATTTTGTGCCTCAACGATGCCTTATGGACATACAGGACGACATACAAGACTCTAATAGGGATGTCACCATTCAGGCTTGTTTTTGGGAAGCCATGTCACCTTCCATTAGAGCTACAACACAAGGCTTATTGGGCAATCAAGAAGTGTAACATAGAGTCAGTAGCTGTTGGTGCCTACAAACGATTACAGTTGCAAGAACTCGAAGAGTTGCGACATGAGAATGCCCAGATTTATAAGGAGAAGACTAAGGCATTCCATAATCACAACAGATCTAGGAAGACATTTGTGGGTGTGACAGAAAGTACTTTTATATCATTCACTCCTCAAAATCTTTCCAAGTAACTTACGCTCCTGATGGATAGGTCCCTTTGAGGTTACCCAAGTATACCCCCATAGAGCCTTGGAGATCAGAAGTGCCAAGACAGGGAAAGAGTTTAAAGTCAATGGACATCGTCTCAAGCCCTACTTTGATGGATTTCATATGCATAACATGGAGGTGATGGAGCTTGAAGCTCCAACATACAATGGTTGATATTGATTGACAGGAGTTGAGCTTGTGACCTTAAACAAGCACTTGTTGGGAGGCATGCCAACTTTATCCTTTCATTTTAGTTATTTGTTGTTTTATTTTTTTTATTGCTTGCATTTGAGTACCTTATTTGCTTTTTTCCTGTTTTGTTTTTAGGAATGCAAGACCAGAGCTGTGAATTTTGCTTTCAAGTTGCTGAGCCCTCTTTGATCTAGGGGAGTCCTTCTGTTCTCATCCCCTTACTTGTGTTTTTATTGATTTTAAGACATTGGGGATAGTGTCCCATTTAAATGTAGGGGTGGGGCCATTTTAAATTTTTGCATTTTTGCACTTGAACTTTGATGAATGTTAAACCATGTCATTCTGTCATAGTAGTTGGACTGAGAATTGAGTTGTGTGCTTGAATTTGAATTAGGCAGCTTGAGTGGAAGGTGAATCATATGGATTGATTGAAGTAGTTAGTTGCATAAACTCAGTCAATAATTTGATACTTGAGTGATTAGGTAATGTATGAAATTTTGATCGATTTTCATATAAGCACATGCAAGGTTTTGAGCCTATATGACTGCATTTCATAGTCATTTTATTTCTTTGTTATGTGTGATGCTCCCCTAGGAAGATTACCTCCAGAACTTGCATTGAATCGGTTTGAAACTACGAGATGCATGATTTAGGGAAATGATTAAGGCCTTCTTTGTTTTAAACCTTTAGCTTAACTAACTCATTTTCCCCTTGCCAACCCCTTTGATCCTTTAACCTTGTTTGTTTCTGAATTAATCACCTTACATTGAAACCCAAAAACCCATTAGCCTTACCATGTCACAAGTTTAATGAAGTAATGAGTGAGCATTTGATGTATATGATTTAGGGACTTTTGTTTTGTATTCAATTCTGAGATGTTTTGAGAGGCATTTCTACTCGTGTTTTATTGATTTGTGATGCTATTGTTTCCTTATTGTTTTAGTGTTATTCAAGTAGAAAAAAGAAAAAGAAAAGCATTTTTATTTTTGACGTTATTGGTAAAAGCGTCTTTGTTTCTACTATTGAAGGAAACTTAGTAGCATTAGTTAGTGATGAGTAGTTGTAGTTCGTGGTATTTATATGCATACCTCAGAATTTATGTTTGGTTATCCCTTCTTACTTAGTACTTTATTAATACTTGTGAGTTACCCTTTGACCTTTTTGCCTCACCTGAACCCAAACCCCATTACAACCCTAAGTAAAAGCCCTTTTTGATCCATGATAGCATGTAATCTTTTTAAGTGTAAGTCGACTTGTACACTTCTGTAACTCGACTTACACATGCACGGTACCTATAAGTCGACTTTTATGTCGATATAACTCGACTTATGCTTGTACGGTACTGTTAAATTGTGCCCTAAAGGCAATCCCCTTTAGCGCGTTT
>JANZXV010300936.1:0-14937 GCA_027576455.1 Erythroxylum roigii | reverse complement strand
AATCTAGCTATTAACTCTATGAAATCTCTCAATTATAGGAGAGATTATAGGTGTAATTATAACAATATCAATGCTAACAATATCAATGCTAATAATTTCTAGTCAACACTCTCCCTCAAGTTAGTGCATAGATATCGCACATGCCCAACTTGCAAACGAGGTTATGAAATTGTTTGTTGTAGAGTCCTTTGGCGAAGACATCTGCTAGTTGTTCATTTGACCCCACATGGAATAATTGCAGAGAGCCATTCACAAATTTCTCCTTCACGAAGTGTTGGTCAATTTCTATGTGTTTTGCTCTATCATGCTGAACAGGATTGTGAGCTATACTAATGGCAACTTTGTTATCACAGTAGACAGATGAATTTCCTTCATCCGTCAGTTGTAATTCATTCATCAGCTTCTTTACCCATAATAGTTCGCACACACCTTGAGTCATAGCTCTATATTTGGCTTTCGCACTGGATCTAGAAACTACATTCTGTTTCTTGCTTGTCCAAGTGACTAGATTTCCTCCTATGAGCGTACAATAACCAGTGGTTGACCTCCTATCATCTGGAGATCTAGCCCAATCAGCATCTATAAATGCTTCTATCTTAAGATGACCATTGTTAGTGAACAGAAGGCCTTTTCTTGGAGCAGACTTTAGATAGCGCAAAATGCGGAATACAATTTGTAAGTGTGGTTCTCGTGGATTATGCATGTACTGACTTATCAGACTAACTGCAAATGCTATGTCTGACCTAGTGTGAGAAACATATATGGGTCTCCCAACATAGATGGGTCTCCCAACTAGGAGATAGTGAGTCATATGTAACATAGTTAGAAATTGGGCTCTTGGTACAACTTCTAACACCTTTTCAAAGGGCAATCGACTTATCTAAATCATCAGATAAATCATATTCTAGCTCATCAGTGTTTTTGAGGGAAGAGGATGGCATTGGCATAGACTGCATGATGGCTTTTTCCTGTCTTATCTCACCTTGAGTATGTCTTTAAGTCTAGTCTATCTAAGCGCCGACTTCGATCTTCTTGAACTAAACTAGTTGTCTCCCCTTGAATTGTTCGCCCTCCTTGGATCACATTATCTATAGAGTCAAGCGACACCTCGTCTTCAATCTCATTGTCCCCCTTGAAGAGGAGTTGGGGATGTGGTGAAATAGGACTCATACTCCAGAAAAGTGACATCCATACTTATAGTGTATTTCTTAGACAGAGGGTGATAACACTTATACCCTTTTTGTGTGAGAGAATATCCAACAAACACACATTTCAAAGCTCTTGGCTCCAACTTGCTAACATTCCGAGCATGAACAAAGCAAACACATCCAAAGATTCTTGGAGGTACAGTATAAGAGTCTGTACCTTGTAATATTTCAATAGGGCTTTTAAAATCTAAAATTCGAAGTGGCATTCTGTTGATAATATAGGCGGCTGAAAGAACTGCATCACCCTAATATTCCTTTGGAAGATTCATGTGAACATGAGTGATCGAGCAACCTCCAAAGTGTGCCTGTTCTTACTTTCCGCAACTTCGTTCTGTTCACTAGTATAGGCCCAACTAGTTTGATGTACTATTCCATTAGAATCTAGATAAGGATGAAATTTGCCATCCGTATACTCCATTCCATTATCAGATCGTAAGATCTTAACTCCAGCATCATGTTGAGTACAAATCATTTTGTGAAAAGATTGGAAGCATGAAAAAACTTCATTTTTGGTTTTCATTAGATAAACCCACGTCAATCAGGTGCAACAATCAATAAAGGTCACAAACCATCTATGGCCAAAAAGAGAGGGAGTTTGAGTAGGACCCCAAAAATCGGAGTAAATGGTCATAAAAGGAACAAAACTCTTATTATTCGATAAATGATAAGAACTTCTAATGTGTTTAGCAAGTTCGCATGCTTTACAAGACAAAGAATTAAAAGTAGTTCTTTTAAACAAGTTTGGATAAAGTTTTGCTAGAATAAAAAATGAGGGATGTCCTAATTGCCTATGCCACTGTAGAATTTCCTTATTAATCAAATCATTTCCAAAAGACGCCTGATGTGCAACTATCAGGCGCCCTTCTTCCAAGACATATAACCCATCCTGCAGTCTACCAGTTCCAATCCTTTGCCCTGTGTGAAGGTCTTGAAGAACACAATAGTCCAAAAAAAATCAACTTTACAATTGAGGTCCTTAGTGATTGTACGAGGGTTGGAATAATTTCACTGTATTATTGAATAGAAAATATACAGCCATATATAGCCTATTACAAGAGAAGTTTAAATCCGAAAATTTATCCAGATATATCTAATCTAATCTAATCTAATTTGATCTAATCCCTTAGTTTAAGGGATTTGAACTTATTCTATATGAACTATATACAGCCTATCTATATCTCAATATAATCTAGATACCACTGTATAGTATCTGTAGAAGAATATTAGTATATCACCAACACTCCCCCTCAAGCTGGTGCATAGATATTGATCATTCCCAGCTTGCAACTAAGTTCTTTAAATCTGACCCTTGCTAGTGCCTTAGTAAAAACATCTGCAACTTGACTGCTGGTGGGCACATAGGCAAGATCAATTAATCCAGATTCCACTTTCTCTTTGATGAAATGACGATCTATCTCCACATGCTTGGTTCTATCGTGATGTATAGGATTCCTTGCAATCCCTATTGTGGCCATGTTATCACACCACACTTTCATTTGAGACCCTATTGTGATTTGTAGTTCTGCTAGGAGCCTCTTGATCCATATTCCTTCACGTATTCCAAGTGCCAAAGCTCTATACTCTACTTAGACATTGCTTCTTGCGACCACTGGTTGTTTCTTGCTTCTCCAAGTAACTAAGTTGCTCCACACAAAGGTGCAATAGCCTGTTGTGGACCTTCTATTAGTTACAGATCTGGCCCAGTCAGCATCTGTGAAAACTTCAATGCTCCTTACTCCCACTTTCTTAAAGAATAACCGCTTTTCGGGTGTCATTTTTAAGTACTTCAAGATTCTATACACTGCCTCCATGTGTTCCTCTTGAGGATTGCTCATAAATTGACTAACCACACTGATAGGAAAACTGATATTTGGCCGAGTATGGGATAGATAAAGTAGTTTTCCCACCAGTCTCTGATTTCTGCTTGTGTCCACTGGTGTACCACCCTCTTTAAGACTTAACTTATATGTTGATTCCATAGGTGTTTCCGTTGGCTTTGCTCCTAGCATTCTAGTGTCCTCTAAAAGATCAAGATTATAGATACCTTTACTAGATCTGGCCACCTCCATTCCAAGGAAATATCTCAAGTTAACCATATCTTTGATTTCAAATTCTTGAGCCAGAGAATTCTTTAGCTCCTGTATACCTTCACAATCATCACTTGTAATGACGATATCATCAACATAGACAATAAGGATAGTTATCCTACCACTAGTCAAACGCCGAATAAATAGGGTGTGATCAGCCTGGCATTGACAGTAATTAAGATTCTTCATTGCTCTTGCAAATCTCCCAAACCATGCTTTAGGTGACTGTTTCAAGCCGTACAAAGACTTTTTAAGTTTGCATACTCTCTGAGGGTGGTTGTTTCTTCCTAATCCCGGTGGCAACTCCATATAAACCTCCTCTTCAAGATCACCATTCAAAAAGGCATTTTTGACATCAAGCTGATGTAGTGGCCAGTCTAGATTTGCAGCTAGTGACAATAGAATCTTAATTGTATTGAGTTTGGCTATAGGTGCAAATGTTTCCTGGTAGTCAATCCCATGTGTCTGTGTAAATCCCCTAGCCACAAGTCTTACCTTATGCCTGTTAATACTTCCATCAGAATTGTATTTGATGGTAAACACCCATTTGCATCCCACCACAGTTTTTCCTTGTGGTAAGTCTGTTTCCACCCAAGTCTGATTCTTCTTAAGTGCACTTAGTTCATCATTTATTGCCTCCCTCCATTTAGGATCCTTGATAGCCTCCTGAAAATTATGAGGTAATTTTTCAGTAGATAACTGAGCAACAAAGGTCTGAAAATGGGGAGATAACCTGTTATAAGAGACAAAGTTGCCAATTGGGTGCCTTGTACATGATTTTACTACCTTCCTCAGTGTTATTAGCCAACCCAACTCCTCAGAATTTGTAGCAGGTTCTGATTCATGACCTTGCTCGGAAAGTATGATAGATTTCTCTTGTCCAGGTTTACTTGCTACTTGTTCATTTCCTTGTGTTGTTCCCTTCCTTCTTATGTAAAATCTGGTATAATTTCCTGGTTTCTCCACCCTAGTTTTGGTATCCCTCTCCTTATCACATTCACCATATTCAGTGGCATTCTTGTCTGGTTGGGGTTTGGGATCATTTGTTATAGTGGGCTTAAAGGGTTGAGTGGGTTCCGAAGTGAAAGTATCAGGTGAACTGAAAGTATCAGGTTTGATTTTATTACGGTCAGGTGAAGATGGTGAAAAAGGTATATTTTTCTGGGATAATGTGTCTGGTATACCATCATTTTATGAAAACAGCCATTCACTCTCACAATTCTCCCCCTGAATGGGTGGTTTAGGATAATAAGGTGTAAGGAAACCCAATGTTTTTTAAGGCATTCGATTTATTAGATAAGCAAAAGTAAGAATAGCCTCCCCCCAAAAATAGTTTGGAACATTTGTAGTAAGCATAATAGACCGAGCAACCTCAAGTAAATGCCTATTTTTTTCTCTCAGATACACCATTTTGTTGTGGTGTATTGACACAAGAGATTTGGTGTATAATACCATTGGTGATAAAAAACTGGTCAAAGGCTTGACTTAGGTATTCTTTCCCATTGTCACTTCTAAAAATCTGGATTTTTGTGTGGAATTGATTCAGTATAAAGGAGTAAAAGTCCTTAAAAATCTGAAAAACTTCTGCTTTATCCCTTATAAGATATACCCAAGTCAATCTCGTATGATCATCTATGAAAGTTACAAACCATTTGACATTTTTCTTGGTTTTAATCCTTGATGGCCCCCAGACATCACTATGTATGATAGAAAAAGGTTTAATGGGTTCATAAGCCGACGACCCATTGCTCCAGCATCTCACGTCCGTGGACACATCCCAAAGGGGAGACAAGTTGCTGCCATCATTAATTAGTCCACCAACAGTAGCACTAAAAAGCTTACCTAGTCACCTTAAATACATCTTTTTAGGTGAGGAAAATACATTGCCTTTGATTATTTCTAACCAACTTTCGGATTTGCAGGAAAAACAGCTTATCAATGTTTTGAAGGCGCATAAAGAAGCTTTTAGTTGGACAATAGCTGATTTGAAAAGAATCAGTCCCACTATATGCATGCACCGAATTTTGATGGAAGATGAGGCAAAAGAAGTAAGGCAACCACAGCGTCGTCTAAACCCACCCATGATGGAAGTGGTAAAGAAAAAATTTTTAAAGCTTCTTGACTCAAGCATAATTTCTCCGATTTCGGATAGTAAGTGGGAAAGTCCAGTCCAGGTAGTACCAAAGAAAATTGGTGTTACGGTAATTGAAATCAGCAATGGTGAGTTAATTCCGACTCGTGTTCAAAATGGTTGGAGAGTATGCATAGATTATAGGAAGCTTAATTTAGTTACTAGAAAAGATCACTTTCCGCTTCCTTTTATTAATCAGATGCTTGAAAGACTTGTTGGAAAATCTCACTATTGTTGTTTAGATGGTTATTCAGGATATCATCAGGAAAAGACAACCTTTACATGCCCATTCGGTACCTTCTCTTACCGACGAATTCCTTTCGGATTGTGCAACGCACCAGCAACATTCTAACGGTGTATGGTAAGTATTTTCTCAAATCTTGTGCAAAATTGCATGAAAATTTTTATGGACGACTTCACGGTATATGGGGAATCTTTTGAAGCATTCATTATTAACCTTGAAAAAGTGCTCAAACGTTGCATCGAAACTAATATGGTTTTAAATTACGAAAAGTGCCACTTTATGGTTAATCAAGGCATTATTTTGGGTCATACCGTTTCGTCAAAAGGAATTGAAGTCGATAAAGCCAAGATAGATGTTATTCGCTCTTTACCTTACCCCGCAAATGTGCGGGAAGTTCGTTCTTTTCTTGTCCATGCAGGTTTTTATCGACAATTTATCAAGGACTTCTCCAAAATTGCGCAACCTATGTGCCAATTACTTCAAAAAGATATGAAATTCGACTTTGACAAGCAATGCCGAAGTGCGTTCAACGAGCTAAAGGAGCGCTCACCACAGCACCGATTATTCAACCACCACATTGGGACATCCCTTTCGAATTGATGTGCGACGCGTCAGATTATGTCGTAGGCGTTGTGCTGGGACAAAAAGTAGATAAGGTACCTCATGTTATTTATTATGCTTCTTTGACACTTAATGATGCCCAGAAAAATTATTCCACAACGGAAGAGGAGCTTTTAGCGGTCATCTTTGGATTGGAAAAGTTTCGGTCATATCTGTTGGGGACCAAGGTGATCATTTACTCCGACCATGCAGCGCTAAGGTATCTGGTGAACAAGAAAGAAGCCAAGCCCAGATTGATTCGATGGATATTATTGATTCAAGAAATTGACGTGGAAATTCGCGACAAGAGAGGAGTAGAGAACCTGGTGGCCGATCACTTAAGCCGGATTACATCAAGTACTACATCTGATATCCTTCATGACAAATTTTCGGATGAGAGCCTTTTCGCCATTCAACAGGTAACCACCCCTTGGTATGCGGACATAGTAAACTTTTTAGTAACTAAGTCGTTACCTAATGATCTGTCTAGAGCTGAAAAAGATAAAATCAAGCGAGAGGTTAAGTATTATGTGAAGGATGAAGCCTCACCTATGGAAATTTTGTTCTGATCAGATTGTTAGGAGATGCGTCACAGATGAGGAAATTTCATCTATTTTACAATTTTATCATTCATCTGTGTGTGGGGGACATTTCGGTCCCAAAAGAACTGCTCGAAAAATTTTAGAATGTGGACTATTTTGGCCTAAGTTATTTTATGACTCTTACATGTTTTACAATTCTTGCAATTGTTGTCAAAGAATAGGTAACTTGGGATCCAAGCATCAAATGCCATTGACGAACATTCTAGTATGTGAGATTTTTGATGTTTGGGGAATAGACTTTATGGGTCCTTTCCCTTCTTCTTTTGGTAAGAATTATATCTTGTTGGCAGTAGACTACATTTCTAAGTGGGTTGAAGCTAAGGCTACCATATCTGATGATGCTAAAATAGTGATTGACTTTGTTAAATCAAATATTTTTGTCAGGTTTGGAATGCCTTGAGCCATCATTAGCGACCGAGGAATGCATTTTTGCAACAAGATTTTTAAAGCATTGATGAAAAGATGTGGCATGACACACAGAGTCTCTACTACCTACCATCCGCAGACGAGTGGGCAAGCTGAGGTATCCAACAGGGAAATCAAGTCCATACCAGAAAAAGTGGTAAACCCAAACCAAAAGGATTTGAGTCTTTGACTGGACGATGCTTTACAGGCCTACCGGACTGCGTACAAAACTCCTATCGGTATGTCACCTTACAGGTTAGTTTCCGGTAAGCCTTGTCATTTACCTGTGGAAATCGAACATCGAGCTTATTGGTCCGTGAAGCAACTGAACATGGATCAATTGGAGGTAAGTACTAGTAGGAAATTGCAATTGCAAGAATTAGAAGAGAATCGTAATGAGGCGTATGAAAATTCAAAAATTTTCAAGGGAAAAACTAAGGCTTTTCATGATAGATTGATTTCTAGGAAACAGTTTTCTGTTTTCTTTAGATGGTCCTTATACAATTTATCTTAGAGTGGACGCTTTGAATTCTGAAACACAAGAGGTTGTTAAATTCATATCTAAGGTGACATCACTTGCATCAGGTGGCGCTAGCCATATCTACTCTATAACGAATCCTCCGCTAATGGAGTCATTATTTGAATGAATAAATGTTAAGAAAAGACCTTCACTTAGTTTTGTATGGATGGGCAATCGGTTGAAGTACTTATCACCTAAACAATGGCTACGATAGATGGAATAGAAATGGCACATAGAGTTCAAGTTGTGATATCCAATATGGATGGTGGTGGTATGCATAAAATTCCAGTAGGCGTCATGAATTTTACATCTTTGTTGTTTGCAATGTTTTGGTGAAGAAAAGTTTATTTTGTTAATGATTTTTTAGATTGGCTAGCTGCATTTTCTGTCCATTGTGAGGGATTTTTTGGGTTGTCAATGATAGTGGTTTTTGTGTGAAAAACTTCCAACAGTCTTGGTGTTTTTACAGATTCATAGTTTGTAACGTTTTTGTTGGAAGGATGTTTGTTTCGTTGGTGACTTTTTAGCTACTATTTGTGGGATGTTCTAGTAAAGATATTGAAGCTTCACAGCAGATTCCTTTGATGGACAACTTCTCATTCTTTCATTGACGAAACTACATTGTTAGGGAAGTTGCTTTCTTTCTCAAGTGTCTTTATTTATGTTTGTTGTTATTTCAATCACTTAAGTTGTTTATTTCGTATTATTATCATTAAACATTGTTGAGAAAATCCTCTATTAAAGTTAACATGAGTCGTCATGTTATTGGGTGTGAAATACTTTTACGGTTTGTGAGGATAAAGGATGGTATCGAGGGTTGAGTGATTCGACTCTGTAAGGCCTTGTATAAAACTATTATCGTTAGTGAAAGTATTAAGTTGGCTGAGGGCCCCACAGATGTAGGTAATGTATGCCAATCTAAGATAACAAATTTCGTGTGTTGATTTGTTATTTTACGTTTAATTTTTCCTGTTTTCTTTTGTTGTAGAAACAACTGCGACTGAACCAGAATCTTTTTCGAAACTACTACACCCTTTAGAAATTTTCCAAAGTTATTTTATTTCAAGAATTCGATATCATTCTTTGTTTCCCATTCTTTTCATAAAGGGTATGTACATAAGATTTTAAATACATTTCATTAATAAAATGCCTGTAAAGTTCACCTTCCACACTAGATAACTAATAAGTATTACCACTTAAAACTCTATAAATTTTAAGTGGTCCTTTCAAATACGATGACCATGCACCTCATTCTTTGGCTTTTATTTTAGGAGGTAATATCAACTTCCACACTAGTTCCTCTTCCTAAAATTGTCACTTATGAATTCTTTTGTCGTAGAAGTTTGCCACCTTTCCTTTTTTAATATTCTTATTATTCAAAACCTAAAGTTGCACTTCATCTAAATCTTCTAATTCCTTTACCATTGCTTTTGAATACTCAGAAGTCCCTAAAGCATTTTTCTTTAGCTACTCTCAAGGATTAAACCACTACATTCATAAGAATAACATCATCATGTCCATATGTCAAGGCAAATGAGCTAATTCTTGTGGCAGCTCACTTAGAAGTACAATACGCCCATAAAGTTTTTGACAAAAAATTGTGTCATCCTCTTAGATATTCTTCTAACATTTTCCTTAAAATCTCAATAATTACTTTGTTCACTTTAGCTCGACCATTAGCTTGAGCATAATATGGAGTAAAATTTAACAACTTTACTCTATAATCTTCAGCACTCTAACTTCATAGCCCGTAAAGATAGTTACTTTATTACTTATTATTGATTAAGGATTTCCAAATTGATGAATAATTTATTCCTTGATGAATTTGATTACATCTATTTGATAAACTTTCTTCAAAGGTTACACTTCCACACATTCTTTGTTGCAGGGATTATCTGAATTCTTCCATAATTATGACACTATTTATAGCCTCTGGCATATGATATGCAATCTTTTGAGATGGTTGGCCAAACGTTGATGTATAAGTCATCTCATTTTTATTCTAGACTAATGTGCTTCATATATCCCTTTATGAACTTGTGGCATTACTATTAATTCCTTTGGTATCCTAAGGCATCATAGAAGAGGTCCATCATTTCCTTAAAGAAATAAAATTCCGTCAACTAACTCAAAATTGAGTGCTTGTTACTTAAGTTTGAAAGGCACCTTTCAGCCAAGATTTTCCAAAAGGTCCTTGATCTCCAATCTTCAATTGTGGGTGACTTCTTTATCAATATTTAAAACTTTTAATGAAATCCCTCTCTTATAAATGGGTGGACGCTACCTTCATTGTATAAAAATACATTTATGGACTAAGTCTTCTGACATTTTCAACTTAGATGATATTTCAGTTATAGTGAAGAAGATAACAAAAAGAGGTAGCAAGCTAAAAATCATAGTAAGGCTTGCTTTGTGAGGATGAGAAATCTCTGAAAGGAATGAAGCTTCCAGAAGATGAAGGAAAATCTCGAAGAAGATTTTTTTTTAAGATAAGAACAAACAGTAGCTAGATCTTTCAAGTTCAAAAGAACGTGTGCTTAAGAATTGGACACTTGTCCAAATTCTAAGGCTTTAACTAATTTCTCAGTTAACTAGTTCAATCTTCTATGATTTTTACTCCATTTTATCTCTAAATTTTCAATATCATTTGTCAAAAATCCCGAAGTCACCCATACAATTTTCCACTATTATTTGAGTCTCATGTCTATTTGCATTCATCAGTTTATTTGCCACTTGGCATGTTTCCTAGGCCAATAATATTCAACATTTTTAGAATTTACTTCTAAAATTTACCAAAAATTCTAAATCAATACATATATCCTCCACATCGATTTTCAATTCAATTAATTCAAATTCTCACATAATCACATTTATAATCAATTATACTCGGAATATGTCAATGGATGCATATACAATTTTTTTCATGAGCAAAAATTAAAAATTCACATGCGTGTATGCTAACCTTGTGCATGAGCATGAGATGCTTTTTTTTTCTAAATTTCTCACTGATCTTTCATGTGGTATATTTTAGAGTTCTAACCCTTAGTATAGGAATGAGATGTTACACTTATACCAACTAGTGTTTCTATAGACTCTCATTATAAAACTAAAACAATTTTTTACATAGATTGGTTGACTAATCCCATAATTTGGTTGACCAATAAGGTGACAAAAACTCAAATCAATGACATTCTTATTTATTTCCTTAATCATATGGCTCTCAATCATTATCAAGCCTGTCAACATTGAGAACATTCACACTAAATAACTCTAACTTACAAAAAAATCTCAAAGTTTTATACCTTATAAGATCTAAACACCCAAAATACTACAACGACTTCAAGAAATAAAATGGTATAATATTACTTAAATTTTGAGATCTCACTCTACATATTACCGAGAATTAAGAAGAAAAGGGAGAATGCTGAAAGAAAAAAGGTCACGAAAGTAAGAGAAATGTGGTCTTCGACACAGGAATTGACAGTCTACATAGACTACTACGTTAATGAAATTAACAAAAAAAGGATTCAATTGATAAAATTCAAAAATTATATAATTCAATTAGTCAAAAAAATGAGGAAATACTAATTTAAAAATAAAAAGGAAAAAGATAAAAAATTTTGTTACTTCTTATAAATCTTAACATAATAATAAAAATGTAATTAATTGAGGTGTCTATATTCAATATTATAGCCCACTGACCATGATCATAATTGGGAAGAATAACTTATACTCTATCATTAGGTTAATATTAGTTTGAAATATTAATATTCTAGCATTATTCGTTTGGTTTGTATAAAAAAGAAAGATACAGATTGAGTTAATCAGACCCAACCTGAACTAATTCTTCTATATATTAGAGGCTTTAGGAGCAAGTAATCGACACACAGCAACATCCTCAACAAGAATTTGGGTTTATTCTTCTTGCTGCTCTAAATTTTCTGAGAGGAAAAATGAAGATTCAAGTAGAGAAGGTCTCCCAAACCATGGTTATGCCATCTTCTCCAACACCTAACCGGTTTCGCCGTTGCTTATTCTCCTCTCTTGATCAAATGATGTTTCGACATTTCCAACCACTGCTACTTTTCTATCGTAGAACATCGGGCACCAACAACACAGAGAAACACCAAAAGCTTCAGAAATCATTGTCCGAGACCTTATCCTTGTTTTACCCTTTTGCTGGACGTTTGAAAGGAAACTCCCACGTAGACTGCAGTGATGAGGGAGTTTCTTTCGTGGAAGCAAAGGCCAAAGGCACTATCCTGGAAATCCTAGAAAATCCATATAGCAATCATCTCAATAAGTTGCTTCCGTGTGATGTATTTGATTACAATGACTTTGCTGCTTCTGTCCAAGTTACTTACTTTGAGTGTGGTGGGATGGTAATTGGGACTTGTATATCCCATAAATTTGTGGATGCATCATCAGTAGTTGTATTCTTTGACACTTGGGCAGCCATTGCTCGAGGCAATAGAATTATAAACGTGCCTCGTTTTGACGCAGCCAACTACTTTACTCCGGTTAATACATCCGAATATGAGCTCGTCGTGAAGAATGAGAATCATTCAGTGTCGAGACGATTTGTGTTTAGCCCATCTAGCATAGCAGCTCTTAAGCGTAGATACACCTGCAATGCTTGCATGACTCAGCAGCCCACGCGAATTGAGATCTTGACAGCTTTTATATTTGTTAGGTTCATAGCTAACGTTCAACGAGAACATAGTGAGGGTACAATCTACGTTGTTAGACACGCATTGAACTTGCGTTCAAGGATGAACCCTCCTCTTTTGCCTCAACATATGGGGAATGTTTTTGACGAGCCAGTGGTGGCTGTGCTTGATATGAAGGCCAATGACTCATACTCTAGTATTATATATCAAATGAGAGAAAATATCAGAAATGTGGACGCAGAGTATGTGAAAAAAATTCAAGGGGGTGAAACCTATGGAAAAATGATGAATGAGAGAAAAAAGGCACACAGTAGAGGAAAGACGGTTGCTCTAGGCTTCAGTAGTCTTTGCGGGTTTCCAGTGTATGAAACTGACTTCGGATGGGGAAAGCCTGTGTTTGCAGGCACAACGCACTGGTATATAGAAAATCAAGTTTTCTTCTTCGACTCCAAAGAAGGAGGTATCGTGGCATATGTTCACCTGAATAAGGAAACTATGGTCAGGTTTGAAAAAGACCTAGAGCTTGCTTTGTTTACGTCTCCTACTCCATTTATGAATCCGTCCAAACTGTGAGACTTCTATGGAAGTAATAGCTAGACAAAGCCTGAGTAGCATCTAGTTATGGCATATTTATGTGAAACCACTTATTCTATTGTGCATAGTCTACGTCCTCTCATTTTTTGGTTGTTCATCTCATTTTCCATTGCTTCACTTTCATTCATAATTATACTGCCAGATCTATTTGCGTAGTTGCTTCTCAACTACAGACTACTGAATCAAAAGCAGGAACATAAATGTGAAAATCTTTGTTACTGTTAATTAATGTTTGAAGGGTACATTGGAAGTTTAAACGATAGGCATCAAGTAAAAGAGTCTAGATCCTCTGTCTAATGTTATGGTGTTTTATTGTATCCAATAAATCTCAGCCATTTATTTACGTGGATTCCGCATGGGTCTCGCGTGGGTCTCGTAAAATAAATGGCTGAGATTCTATGAGACAGAATAAGATAGAATAATATTGGATAGAGGATTTGGATTTCAAATAAAGGGCATATGAATCTTCATTTGTGCAATAATCGTGTTATGCTCTATAGTTTATTCGGAGTTTATCTTGGTAGCTTTGCTCTAATGATGCCCTTGCGAGTTGAAGTTCTTTTGTTGGTGGCTAAAAGAGATAGAGAATTTGTGGTAAAAAAGTTATTTTTAATTATTGGCTTAAAATAAGAAAATTATTGTGATAAACCTTTGTAATAAAAAAGTAAGAAGTTTTTATGTCATGACCTTGGGGAAGTGACTGGGAATGAGTTAAGGTTCCCAAGGGATACAGAAAAATATAGGACTGACTAAGGTTCCCAAGTGATCGTGTGCACCGCCCCAAAGATTTTGTTTTAATGATATTTGCAAGCAAAAACATGCATGCAACATTATGTAATTAAACACATAGTAAACTCTTTAAGGGCTTACAGTTGCACTTAAAAAAAAAGGCAAAACAAAACATGCAACTTGAATCACACTAAAGGTTACAAAATGAAATGGCTCCAGTCTCGTGTTAAAAGAATGGAAATGAAATAACCCAGTGTCAACTGCCACATTGCTACAGCAGGCTCCTACTTCCCAAAATATTAAACCGTGAGGTGAGCCATCCATAACTAACTGAAGGATACTCCCTCACGTTAAAAATTCAAGAGGAATACTTCAGCATACTCTATCTAAAACAAACCAACAACTAGAAACACATGAATAACATGAACCGACAAAACCAAAATCAATAAATATCGCATGGAATGAAAGTGCTAATAAGCAAAATCATGATAACCAAAACTGTTGATAAAATAATCCAGTAGTTCTCAGCTCCAACTCAACACATTCAATGGAAAGAATGTCAAATCATTGGAATAGATAAAGAATCCCATCAATATTTCAATCCATATCTATCTACCAAATATGATTGAAGTGATTATTATCAGCCTCTAACCTATTAAATTTTCCTAGGACCAATTCTTCTGTTCCTTTTATCCAAGGCCAATCCTATGCCATCCATGCATAGCCGCAAATTTCAGTAGGTTCCGACAAAATTTGTGGTCAGGTAGTGATGGAACAGGGTTGGTCTTGGATAAAAGGAACAAATGATTTCACTCTAATTTTCCCACCTATAAATGCATCTGACATTTCTTTTTTCATATCATATGAAAAATGATCAAGTTTACATTATTAGAGATCAACTACATAGCCATATGGTTTCACTCTAATTTTCCCACCTATAAATGCGTCAGACATTTCTATTTTCATATCATTTGAAAAATGATCAAATTTACATTATTAAAGATCAACTAAATAGCCATGTGGTGGTGGTAGCGGTGGTGTCATCATCATCATCATCATCATCATCATTTTTATTTTTATTTTTATTTTTATGTTTTTATTATTTCAAAAGTATATATGATGTGTTGAAAATCTTTGTTCTAATATG
>JANZXV010299913.1:0-14951 GCA_027576455.1 Erythroxylum roigii | reverse complement strand
ATGCAAATATAATTTGTTTGCACAAAATGCCTTGTTTGATTCTAGTTCTTTATATAATATTTATATTTTATAAAATAATTTTCAGTAAATGGGTCATTTTACTTATTATAATTTATAAAAGCTCCTTTTAAGAACCAGTAAGAAATTATAATCTTGTTAGGAAATTATTTTCTAGCCATTAGAAATAGCATTTCATCAATTAAAAAATTACTTTCTAATATAAAAAGGAAACTATTTTCAAATTTAAATTTAAATTTAAATATTTAATTTTTATTTATGATGTTCATTTGGAGATTTTTTTAATTAATTATAAATTCCTTTTCTAGTAAATTAGAAAATTATTTTAATATTTACTAATGCATAGTTGAAGTAATATTAATTGTGTCATTCAACTCTTTAAAACTGATCTATTAATCTATTTGGTAACAAAGTTCAAAATACTAAATTGAAGTCAATTTATAAATTGAGATCAAGATTTATTTTGCTTATTTTTTAAAAGAAATGTGGCTTCCATCCTCTTCCTTCTTCCTCCTCCTTCTCATTCGTCATGCCTTTTTTATGTTCATTATGATTTCACTCTCCATGCTTAATCATAGATGGCCTTTTCGTTAGTTAACTTTGTTTCATTTTATTTTTTGTACTATTGTTCTATTATTCTTATTTCTCTTACTATTCATTCCCCCTTCTGTTCTTCCACTTTTAGTATTTCTTGAAGCTCACAAAGTCCTTTTGTGTGTTGTGTTTGGACACTCTATGTGCCTCTCTCCTTTCTCCATATAGGACAAAATTTTATTGTTTATGTTAGCTTTCTTCTTCTGGGATGAATTTTCATACTTTTTATTGCCTTATTAGTTTCTTGACTTATTATAGTACGATGTCTTTACCTTGTTAGCTCCCAACTAGACAGATATATTGAACCCTTACAACTTTCCTCCTTTACTCATGGATAATAAATCTTGTTGATGTTGACCTTTCTAATCCTATTTCATACTTTATTAACCCTCTATCCTAATCATATGCTTAGTTGCATAACTTAATAGTTCAAAACCATAAAGGAAGCATAGCATAGTAGTTTAAAACCATAGTAACCACGATAACTTAGGGACAAGATATACGGGACCTTATAATAGATTCAACATTGCCCCCCTAAATTTTTTGAAGAATACTATTTAGTTACACCATAGTAGGCATTATAAGATATGGAGTAAATAAATAGGCATCTATTTTGGTTGGTTTCTTCCTAAACAAACATCTAACAAACCCTCTAATGATTTCATGGGATCAACATAACTGAAAAAAAGGACTAATGGAGGTTCTTATTAATGAGAAAAATCTTTTCCTTTTTAAGTTTAATTAAAAGGAAAATACTTGGAGCATCTTTAAGGTTGGTTTATGTAATTTTAATAACAAGCCTCTCTTTCTCCAAAATTGGAAACCTAATATTTAAATAGAGAAGTTAAAGTAGACGCAAGTTCTTACCTGGAATAATGTACCCCTAAATATTAGTCAACTACGGGTTTAAGTCATTTAGCAAGAGATGTTGGGAAATCTATATATATAGACAAAGTTATAACAATTAGGAAGAGGATAGATTAGACAAAATTTTGCATGGTAGTTAAATTGCACTAAGAATTACCGAAATTGATACCTTTCATAAGGCTAGGATATGATGACACAATGTTTGAGGAAATAATTATAGTTTTATACCTATGATGACCAAATGTAAGCCACTAAGAAAAAAAGTAGAAGCCAACGGGCAAGAAATTATGTGAGAAGATTATTATGAATTATTAGGATTAGACATATTTGACGAAGAAGAGATTGTTAATGCAAGGAGAATTAATTGTAACCACTATTGTTAAGGAAAAAGTGTAAGGTAAAGAGCCAAAGGATCTTGAGGAAGGAGAACAAGAAACAATTGCAGATGACTTTCACACCAGTAACATATTAAAGGCAAGTAAGGAACTAAATGATAATGAACCTCTTACTCCCTATAGAAATAATAATAGCATAGCTGAGGCATCAAAATATGATAAAGGAAATATTGATAACCTAAGTAATGAATTTAGAGTTATAAATAAGAGAAGTAAAACAGAAAAAATAGAGCCATGAACTTTTGACCTTTTACTCCCTCCTAATGTCAATCCTCTTTCAGAATGTAAGAGGCTCGACAACTCCAAAATGTAACAAATAATTCATGATGACCTAAATGAAATAAAACCTATGTTAATAAGACTTCTAGAGATAAAAATTAAGGATGATAAATACAAAAGCCTTAATTTTGTGGGAAAACATAAGTTTATCATTTCTAATCATTAAGAATATTTAAATGAAAGAATTTTAATTTCTTATAATTTAGATAGAATAGAGATTTCTTAATCTATGGTTATAGATCAACTCATCCATTTCACAATAAGTCTTTGATAGGAAAAAAATCAAAACTTATATCACTTTTGTTTAAGTACCTAATCTTGATTTCCAAAGATGTCCATTAAAGGATAAGTTAAAGGAGTTCATATTTCTATAAACCCATATGCATATTCCTTGGTGATTTTGATAGTACTCTTCTTCTATCTAAGGCTAAAGATGACATATTCTCAAGAAACTACAATAAGGAATTTAGGAATTATTCCATCTATATAAAAGTCACTAATTTGAAGTTAGACGATAACTACTTCATTTGAAGTAAAAAGAAAAGTGGGAGCTAGTTCATTGAAAAAAATTAGATAAGAAGCTTATTAATGATATCTTTTTTGAAAATGAATAAAATTGCATTAACTATAGGGAAAGCTATACATCATTACAGTGAGTTTTAGGTTAATAAGCCTTCATTCAATAACAACAAAATTGGAAATTCTATAAGTGGTAAAGCATTACATTATAAAGTAGATCTATACTAACATTACAACTAGATTATGGTTCCCATCTATGCTTTATGTCGAGTGAGAATGTATTTTGCACATTATTAAGAAAGACAGTTGATTTAATCTAGTTGACTATCTTGTCTATTAGCTGGCACTTCCCTTTTTCCATAAATCTAAACATTATGATATTTCTTTCCTTCCAAAGAGTGAGTGGTAATAGTGAAGGTTTCTTTGATTAGTATACCATTAGACATTCCATGTTTAGAGTGATTGATAAACATGCTCAATGTTTTCTCCCATTCATACATGTATCTATCTCCTACAATCAAATGTAAGATGCTGCTCCAACTACTTTAGGAAATATGCAAAGAAAAAAGAGATGATCTTTGTCTTCCACTTCCACCTTACGTAGTACATTAGTAGAATCCAGATTTCCATGCCATTAAGTCCTAAGCCTATTTTTAATCACTAACTAAGTGATTAAAGAGGCCTTAAGATTTAGAGTATTTCTCTACAGAAGATTATACTAAGGAGATCCTAATAATCTGCTGATAAGTATCTAATAGTAGGATTTATTTGTCAATTTATCACTCATGTTGAGGGTCCAAATGATTACTTCTTCATTCTCCACATTATTCAATTGAGTAAAGTGATCCTCTAAAAAGTCAAAACCTCTACAATTTCCACTCCATTTAGCATTCCAGATTAGTGAGGATACCTTAAGGTTCACTGAGATTCTTTTTCTCAAATGACAAATCTCTAATCTTTATATAATGGGGCTTAAATCTAGCCAATTATTAAACCAAAACTAGGTTTTTTCTTTATTACCAATCTTATATTTAATACAAGGATAAATGATGTCTTTCATCATCATCAATTGGTTAAAGATGCAAGAGAACTCCCTTGTACAAGCAACCTGTCGAAAATTTAAGTTTTTGAGGTGATACTCGTGAATATATTTGATCCAGAGTGCTTTATGTTCATTATAAAGTCTCTAGAGCCATTTTCACATCAGAAATTTTTGCATAGTTGTGATAGAAATAATCCCAAGTCCTCTATGCTTCTTTAGGGTAGCAACTTCACTCCATTTTATCTTTGCATTTTGTAGTGTTTTTAGTTTTGCCTATCCATAAAAATGCTTTCATTATTCTATCAATTTCCATTGTAACCTTCTTTGTCAATGTAATGTGCATTGTCCAGTATAGATGTAAGCTATTAAGGACTAAGATAATATAAATTTTTTTTTTCAATGTTGCATTTTAATCCTGACCACTCAACAAACAATTTCAGAACTTGCATCATGATGTTAAGGGAATGAGAATTAGTTCCACATAGAAGCATAAGATCATTAGCATACATAAGGTGAATTAAGTAATGTACTACATTTGTAATGGTATTGGAAGTCCCCATTGTAAGAGATTAACTTGTTTAATAGCCTTGAAAAGCTTTCCATTATGAGGGTGAATAAATAGGGTGATATGTGGTCTCCTTGTCTAATCCCCTTATATTTTTTAAAGTTTTAGTGGGAATTCCATTCACTAGCACACTTAGAGTGGGATATTGAATACATGTCATTATCTAAATATGTGGGGCAGCTACAATGCTTCAATGCATGTTCAAATATATCTCTAACTAACTGTATCAAAAGCTTAGTAAAAGTCAATTTTGATTAGGCAGCTTTTGATATTTTTACCTAAATTGCACTCCTTCAGTAGATCTTATAGAGGTATAATGTTATCCCCAATATTTCTGTCAGGAATGAATGCCCCCTATGCTAAGTTAATTATTCCACTTATTACAATCTTCAATCTTTCAACTAAGAGCTTCAAAATCACTTGTATATGGTGTTACAGCATGACATTAGTCTATAGTCTTGTATTCTCTGAAGGTTTTGCTTTTTAGGCAGCAAGTAGATGTATGTGTGATTTAATTCTTGAAGAATGTAAAGAATTCCAACACTACTTTAATAAAAAGCGTAATATCCTATGTCTTTTGAAAGAACAATATAGAGAAACCATTTAGTTTATAATTTGAAGGATGCAAACTAAAGAGAACTCTCTTGACATCTAGTTTATAATTGGGGACATTAAAAATTCTTTTATTCCTTGGACAATTGAGCAGTCAAACAATCTTAGTGCATTGCATCTTGGAAGAGCAGAATCCTCAAAACCCATCAATTGTAGGTAGTAGTTTCTACCAAATTCTTGTAAGTTATCTTGATATGAGCATTCTAGCCCACTACTATCTTGTAACACTGAAAGTTTGTTCATATTTATCCTAGCAAGCAAGGTGGAGTGAAATAACTTTGTATTGGAGTCTTCATCCTTCATCCAATTAAGCCTATCTTTTTCTTGAGAATTGAATTATGAAGTCTGAAAGCATCTTGTTACTCTTGAAATCTTTACACCTCTATCATTCATAATTCTACATTATGAGGGAAGTTGTATCAATCTATTTGATCTTGAATTAGTTTCTCCTTGAGGGTTGTGAGATTCTGTGTTCTCCCAAACATGAGGTTCTTAAGAGCAGCTTTCACCAACTTTAATTTTCGCACAAGTTAGTAAGATTTTAAACCCTCTATATCATGACTCCAACATCTATTAATTACGTCTGTGAGTCCTTACATGTGAGTAATGCCATTGAAGAATCAAAAAGGTCCCCAACTTTCCTGTTTTCAACAATCCTTTGTATCAACACACAGGAGTGATCTGATATCAAGTTATTTCTAAAATGTACAAAGGAGTTAGGAAAATGATTTAGCTATTAAAATTAACCAGAGATCTATCTATTTTCTTTCTTGTAAAAAGCTACTAATTTTATTATTTGTCCAGGTAAGCAATCTACCTGTTGAACTGAGGTCTACAAAATCCATCATATTTACAAATTTGGAGAGCTCCTTTATTAAACCAAAAGTAAACGCCCTGCCACCTTCGACTTCAGTTGAGTTTAAGGAACAGTTAAAATCTCCCACAACAAGCCATGGGTTTTGAATTCTTAATTGTATGTTTACTTGTTAATGATATCTAGTTAAACAAATTTCTATAAAGTAAAGCAATCTTCAACAACCCTCTCTTTTTTTTAGAAATCATATGTAGAAATCCACAACTTGACCACAAAATACAAAAAAGGAGCCACCTTTTTCTTCAATGACTACCTACTAGTGGTAGAAGGTTGTGATAAGGCAAAGATTAAAGGAATGGTATTGAAATTTCAAGGATAAAATCTTATGCATGAGTAAAGAAACTATACCACAAAAGATACAACAATACCCATCAAGTAGTAGTAGAAGCTAGAGTGAAACTTATTCTGAATTAAAATGATATATACCTGCTTCTTAATGATATTTCAAAACTAAATGAGGAGAGGAAAGCATTGCTAAACTACAGTAAAGCAATGAAGGTAAAAAAAAACTCTATTAAAACAAAAATCTAGAGTTTAGTGGCTAAAAGATGGTGATAAGAATACTATATTTTTTTCTATAAAACTATTCTATCAAGGATAAACACAAATAGGATTGTTTCACTACTATAAGAGAATGTTTAAATGGAATAATCACATAATGAGATTTTGCAGGAGGCTCATATGTATTTTCAAAACACTTTTGGCACTCAAAATAATTGCTACTCTTTTATACATGTACAATTTCTGATTAGATCAAAAAGAAGGATGCTACAAACCTTCTTAAGCCATTATATCTAAATGATATAGAGAAAGCACTCCTTAAGCTACCTAATAAAGCTATTAAGCCAGATAAATTGAATGCATATTTCTTTTAAATACATAGAATAAGATCAAGACTCAAGTTTCTGATGCATCTTATAATTCTTTAGTAAAGGGAAGATGAAGAAAGAGCTAAACATAACATTCATCCCTCATATACCAAAAATTCCAAAGCAAGCCTCCCATAAAGACTTTAGACCAATTTCTTATTCCAAAACTATATACAACATTGTTGCAAAGCTCCTAGCTTCAAATCTTAAGAATGTATTCAAGTCCTATATAAATCCTATCATAGGGAGCATTCATTTAAGGGAGACAAATTGGTGATAATATTTTATTGGCATAAGAGTTATTCAAGAACTACAATGGGAAACAATCAATAAAAATTTGTGCTATAAAGGTTGATTTTGAAAAAAGTATTCAACTTTATCAATTGGAACTTTGTCTTGAACATTGTGATAACATTTATACTTTTCTTCAAAATCCATAATTTAGATTGAATTGTGCTTCTCTATAATGTTATATAGCATTTTGATTAATGTTAAATCATTAAATCTAATGAATGGAGGGAAATGGTTTGAGTCAAGATGATCATATTTCTCCTTATTTATTCATATTAAACACTGAAGTGCTAACTAGATTGATTATTTACATTATTAAACAAAATAGGAGTTCTAAGTTCCTTAACTGATGAAAAAACATGATAATTTACAAATTATCTTATGTTGATGGTTTACTCCTACTAGAGAAGATGCTAATTTTGAGAGCTCACTCATAACAACACTTCAATTTTTCAATGAGCTATTACGACTTAATCAATAAGAATAAAAGCCACCTATTTGTTTTAGATGGAGCTAATCATATTTCTAGTTAGCTATCAAACTCGACATGTCTCAAGCTAATGAATCCCTCTTTCACCTATTTGGAAATACAAGTAACTACTAGGATACTAAAATATATGAACTATTTACCACTCATAGAAAGGATCCAAAGCAGAATTAATCATTGGTACAATAAAAGACTCTCCTACAAGATGGGCTCAACTTATCAACTCAATTCTCAATAACATGTATATCTATTGATCTTCTAACCTCATCCTCCTAAAGAATCTTATCAAAGAAATAGGAAAATGATGAGAAGATTCTTGTGGTCAGACGATTTATCTAAGAAAACAAATGCTCAAGTTAAATGGATAGATGTATGCTAACCAAAGGAGGAAGGAGAACTTGGTATCATTTCCATTCGAATAATCAACAAGGCACCATTGGCAAAGAGGATCTAGAAAATATTAATAGATAACAAGATATTATGGGTAAAATGGATACACATAATACTTAGAAGGAAGGATGTAGCACCCCCTATACGGAACCTACAACCACCCACATATATGGAAACCAAATTCCTGTACGAGCAGTAATGGCATACATTTTTATTCTTTTATATGGACTGTCATCACACATTTTCCTATTCAAAGTTGTACATATACATATTACAAAATTTCGTATCACTTTTGTCAATTAAAAGTAGTATTACATCTTAGCATTTACATGATATTCCAAAAAGGATTACATCTTTGCATTTACATGATAATCCAAAAGAAATATTGCTTATAACTTAAATTTTTAGCTGCAAAATGTTACATATACCATCATCTTTAACCCAAAAAATACAATCCAAAAGTACACTTATTACTAACGGTTGGCCTTGGTCCCTGTAGAGGATCCTTGTACCTCACTCTCATTACTTGGACCTACACAGATTAACACCCGTGCTAAGCTTGAAAGCTTTATAAGGAAACACTTAGTTTGGATGACCACTGACAGCAGTCATCCACCAAGTACAGACATTCATAAATATAAAATAGTGATGACATAAATAATCAAGGTACATAATGCAAATATACTTCAATGTATTAGTCATATATTGTAAATTCACATTTATAAGTCAAACATTGGCATTCAATGCTCATTAAAAGAAATTATCAATATAACTACTCATCATTATAAATTATCAATACAATCAGTACAAATACTCATCAATACCAATTATTAATATGGTCATGCTGTATTTCTTATTTATAAATATTTAACTTACTTTTTATGTTAACGAAAATTGCAAATATCCAAAGATATCAAGTTGTAGATACCTGAAAGTATTGAACTATAGATACCCAAAGGCATCAACTGTAGAGACACTTCCTTTAACCATTTGCTAATTTCATAATTCATATATTGACAAGTCATATGATATTCATTTGAAATCATATATTTTGTATTTGAGTTCATAGATAGAAGTCATAACTTACCACCATTAGAAGGGTGTCAAATTCACACTTGTATAATCATATTATACACATATAAGCGATAAATATGCATATAAATCATCTATATATATGTAAATTTTCTTTAGCATATATTATGATCAATTTTAAATTTCAATGTTTAATTAATCAATTCATATATGGTGAGTCATATTTCATTTCTTTCTAATTTTTTTCAAAGTTTCATAAACATCCAAAAAGGTTCGAATATGATTAACTAAAAATCATAAACGAAAATAAACTTAAAATAATGCAATTTCGTACCTGTTGTGACCCTTGCCCAAAATCATACCTCCACTTGTTACAAAAAAATAGATCACAACATTGTTTTTATTAATCTCTCTAGCAACATCTCTCGTCAATACACCGCCGCGGCGTGGAGATCTGCGTCTCCTCCACCCGTCTCTCCAAATCTCTGTCGTCCCACCATGGGAACCCTCCAACAGTCGGTTGGGGGGCGCCCTTCTCATCAGCCGTCTTCGTCGCATAGTTTCAAGGAAGTTTTGGGCTCCCATGCTTCCTTCGCCACGCCGGATCTTCTCTTCGACTCTGCCCCGACGGACCCAGATCAGCAAGCCCTTGTTGGGCGTCACAAAGGAGCCCCAGCTATCTCATTCACGAAGCAGCATGTTCAACGTTTGGCTCAACCATTTCAATGGACTTTGGTTGGCAAATTTTCCTATGGATATAATAAGAAGAATCCGAAATTGGGACGACCTTCGGGTGAGGAACTTCAGAAGTATTTAGAAGCCTTTGATTTCCGCGGTGCTCTTCAAGTAGGCTTGCTGAATAATCGACATCTCTTGATCCATTTCAAATTGATGGAGGATTTTTTACGCATGTTCTCTCGTCCAGTTTGGTACATTCGGGGGCATGCAATGCGTGTGTTGAAGTGGGATGAGAATTTCCATGTGGATCGGGAGTCTTCTCTAGTACCTGTTTGGCTATCTCTTCCCAGATTACCAATTCATTTTTTTGACAAATCTGCTCTTTTTGCTATTTGTTCGGTGGTGGGATGCCCCCTGCGTATTGATTCTGCAACGGCTTCTTTGAAACGGCCAAGTATGGCTAGGGTACAGGTAGAAATTGATCTTCTCAAGGAACGACCCGATACAATTTGGATAGATGTTGAAGGCTCTAATGGTTTCTGGCAGAAGTTGGTCTATGAGAAGGTCCCATCATACTGTCAACACTGTTGGCATGTTGGGCATTCTGAGGACTTATGCCATGTTCATAATAAGGAATTGAAAATCCCTGTTAAAGGCACTGGTGCGGATCAGGACGATGTCGCCGCTCAACAAATCCTGCAAGGGCCGGGAGTACAAAACCACAATGCAGATCCTCTTCAGGGTTCTGCTAGGTAGCTCGCAAATTCAGGAGTCTCTGTCATTAGGACGGAGTCTGTCCCTAAGCAACATGCCCCTCCTGCAATGATGATAGCATCATCCAATGCGAAGGGCCTTGGTGCTCTGTCACGACAGGACCATTTTCCAATTGTTGCCCCTCCTGTCTCCACTGTCCACGCTTCAATGCTTAAGCATGCGCCCGCTCCAGAAATCCAGGTAGAATTCGCACCTGATTCCAAAGATACTACCAAGCCCTCTGCACATGTGACTCAGGAATTTCCAGGTCCCGACATTGGAAATCTACCGCCAACATGTTCCCCAGAAATTGGTTCCCCGCGTCAACCGGTGATATTCTGTGGAGATGCTCAGCGCACAGCTGATGAAGTTGAGGTAATATTGCTGGATGATCACCAGATACTTATGAATGCCGACCCAGCTACTCGGCTGTCCCGGTTATGTGATGACTCAGTAATCCTCCGTCGTTCTGCATTTTACACGGCAGACCCCTTGAGTAGTCAAGCGGAACCAATCCCTAGTTCGACCAGAACTGAGGTTTTTCAGCAATTGCGTGACTTCTATAATCAGCTGCATATTGTGGAACCTCCTTCCACTATGGTCCCCAGACGGCGGGGCAGACCCCCTGGCTCTAAACGCAATTATTTTGATATTGTGAAAACAGTTAAAACAAGGTCTTCACACTCCCTCCCCTCTTCCGTTTCTAATGATTAGTGCTTTAGTGTGGAATGTTCGAGGAATTGGAAACTTAGCTTCGTTACGAAGACTGAGAAAGCTATGTCGTATACATGCAATTTCCTGTATAATTTTGCTGGAGCCCTTCATTGAGGCTGCTCGAATCACTGAGATTCAAACTAAACTTGGCTTCCACTTTTCCTTTGCTTCTGACAGCAATAAAATATGGTTCCTATGTCGTAATGGTATAACATGTAGTGTGGCATTCCAATCTTCCCAACTCTTGCATTTGAAAATAGACGGCTTCTCATCCTCTCCGGTTTATGTTACGGGGGTCTATGCTAAAAGTACACGAGCTGAACGTCGTGTTCTCTGGGTGGATTTGTTGAGTCTTCAGCAACAAATAGGTCATGCTTCCTGGATGGTTGGTGGTGATTTCAATGTTATAGCTAGTTTGGACGAATGTGTCGGGGCAGCTCATCCGGATTTGGGGTCAATGGCGGATTTTGTGGAATTCCTCACCCAATCTGTGTTGCAAGAACTTCCCACAGCAGGAGGCCGGTTTACATGGGTTGGTGTCCGCCGTCGGGGTCGTATGTGGAAGACATTGGATCGTCTTCTGTTTAATTCTTCTTGGCTTCAACAATTTACATCCTCGACAGTGGAACTACTAAACCGTGCTACTTCTGATCATAGTCCTATGTTGTTTAAATGTGCTACTCCTACTTCAGTACCTTCTTCCTTCAAATTTCAAGATATGTGGATTCGTCATCCCACATTTCAGTCAACCGTTGCGGCTTCCTGGGAACAGCCGCAGGAAGGTTATGGGATGTACAGGTTCTCACGCAAATTGCGACGATTAAAGGAGGTCTTTAAGCAATGGAATAAGGATGTCTTTGGGAATGTGTTTGATAGAGTCAGACAGGCTGAGGCTACTGTTAAAACTTTGGAGCAGATTTTTGATTCGACTCAGGTTGATGTCGATCTAGTAAATTTGAAATCTTCTCAGGCGACTTTATTCCAGGCCTTAGCTGCAGAGGAGGATTTCTGGCGTCAAAAGGCACGTGTCAAGTGGCTCCAAGAAGGGGATAGGAATACACAATTTTTCCACTCTTCAGTTATTGCCAAGCGAGCCAGATTGCACATATCTAAATTAAAGAACGACCAAGGTGACTGGATGGAAGACTCTCCCACGCTACAGCAGCATGCAGCCTCTTTTTTCCAATCCCAATTAACAGATGAAATGGTTACATTTGATGAGGTGCGTGCGTCTGACTTGTTACAGCTAATTGCTCCTGTCGTTGGTAACTCTGACAATACAAATCTCCTTGCTTTGGTGTCTATGGAGGAGGTCCATCGTGCAGTATTTCATCTGAGTCCCAGTAGTGCGGCGGGTCCCGATGGGTTTAATGGGAAATTTTATCAGCAATGCTGGCCAATAATTAAGGACGACCTTCTTAATGCAGTGAGGGAATTTTTTGCAGGGGTCCCCATTCCAAAAAGTATAGGCAGCACACTAATTGTTTTACTACCAAAGAAGGAGTGTCCCACCGTTTTCGGAGATTTCCGTCCAATTTGTCTCTGTAATTTTATTAATAAGGTCTTCACAAGGATTATCTGTGATCGCATACAACTCTTCCTTCCTCGATTAATCTCTGCACAGCAGTCTGCATTTCTTCCTGGACGAGACATTACAGACAATGTGCTTCTTACTAATGAATTGTTGCAGCACCTTGATAGAAAGGTAAGAGGTCATAATCTCATATTTAAATTGGATTTAATGAAAGCGTTTGATCGAGTAAGTTGGCCATTTCTCCGCCTGTTATTATTAAAGTTTGGTTTTCAGCCACGCTTTGTTGATTTGGTGATGAATAATCTTGGGGGAAGCTATTTTTCTGTTCTTTTCAATGGTTCACCAACAGGTTTCTTTAATTCCTCCCGTGGTCTTAAACAAGGTGATCCATTATCCCCTTATCTATTTCTCTTACTTGTCGAAGTGTTGAGCCGTGGTCTTTCTGTCTTGGTACAAGAAGGCCGGATAGCTTCTTATGCTGGTCCGAGGGGTTCCATGATGGTTAGTCATCTTTGCTTTGCGGATGATTTAATCATCTTTACAAGTGCTTCCAGGAGGTCACTGACTGAATTGTTTACATTTTTGGATGCTTATGAATTCTCTACTGGGCAAAAGGTGAATAAATCCAAAAGTACTTTCTTGGTATCCAAGCGTTGTACACCAAGTCACTGCCACGCAATCACTCAGCTCACAGGAATCCCTCAAGGACAGTTGCCAATGAAATACCTGGGTAATGTACTCTACAAGGGGCGCAAGAGGAACCGGTATTTTCAGCACTTGATCGACACTGTTGCACCCAGAATTTCAGGTTGGAAAAGTCGCCTATTGTCGGCTGGGGGGCGTCTAATTTTAATCAAGCATGTGCTAGGTACCATTCCACTGCATGTGTTCGCAGCTATAGATCCTCCTAAAGCTACGCTTCGTCAACTGGAACAGCTTTTTTCTCGTTTTTTTTGGGGTATGGATGGCAGTGAATCACGCCGTGTTTGGCGAAGTTGGGACAAGTTGTGTTTTCCACAGTTGGAGAATGGACTTGGGGTCCGAGGCTTGAACGATGTGGTCAAAGCTTACGGGTGTAAGCTGTGGTGGAAATGGAGGACTGGTAATGGATTGTGGGCTCAGTATGTGAATTCGATAGCTTTACACAAGTCTGCGTCCTACTCGCGCCTTCTTAAGATTGATGCTCTTATGCGAGAAAATTTGAGAATTGTTGTATGTTCTGGTGATTGCTCCTTCCTATATGAGAACTGGTCAGGTGATGGTACTCTCCAAAACTTGTTTGATTTGGAATATCACGATTCACTACGCACGATTAAGTTACGGGATGTTTATGACAACAATAGCTGGGATCTCTCAGCTTTGTTGGAGATGTTACCAGCAGCGGGAATAGAGTTTGTGGGAGCGAATCCACCTTCTTTGACTGATAGTCCAGACACCTTAATTTGGACCCCTACCACTGATGGAAAGTTTTCTTTAAGCTCAGCTTTTGAGCTGGTTCGGCAACGCCAGGATCCCAAGCCGGATTTACAATACTTATGGGACAAGCGAATGCCTTTAAAAATCATTCTCTTTGGATGGAAGTTATTACATGGCTATCTCCCTTTCCCTGAGGTTCTTATGAGTCTCGGATACCAACTACCCTCGATATGCCCGAGCTGTTCTGCATCTGTTGACTCCTTGGATCATTTCTTTGTTCACTGCATGGTGGCAAGACAATTATGGCAATTTTTTGAACTTCAGTTGGGACTGCATTTTAATCTCACACGTGGTCTGTATGAATTATTCCAATCTGCTTTTTCAACACAGTGTGCTGATCCGGCAGTCCAATATATTCTGTGTTTGATTCCATGGTTAATAGCTTGGACGTTATGGCGCCTACGGAATGCGATTATATTCAACAATGCACAGCCATCCTCTTCTCAGCTTATAGGACATATGGTTTTCCTCTTGCATGCTCTCTTTGTGCAACGTCCGTTGCAGCTCTCAGCTTCTCCGAGTGCTCATTCGTTACTCAATTGTGCATTTTTACCTACAGCTGTCACCCGGCGACGGGTACAACGCGTAATTTGGGAGTTGCCCGCTTCAGATGAATTCGTTTTGAATGTTGACGGGTCTTCTATTCAGCGCTCACAACTAGCTGGGGGTGGATTCCTTGTACGTGATTCTACAGGCCGGGTTTTGCATGCCAGATCTGAATTCTTTGGGATGGGCACCAGTTTTTTTGCGGAGGTTCAGTGTCTGCTCTTGGGACTGCAATTCTGTGTTGAAAGGGGTTATCAAAACTTAAACATACAATGTGATTCACGGGTCTTGGTTGATATGATTTTGGGCAAGACAGTATGGCCGTGGCGTTATTGCCAAGATTTGGACCGCATTCGAACTTTACTTTGCACCCATTGGAAATTAACTCATATTTTTCGTGAAGCTAATTCGGCAGC
>JANZXV010298054.1:0-14973 GCA_027576455.1 Erythroxylum roigii | reverse complement strand
GAATCTTCGAGACTGGCAAGGTATAACAAGAAGCCTACAATTACTTCTAGGGAGATCCAGACTGCTGTGAGATTGGTGTTGCCTGGGGAGCTTGCCAAGCACGCGGTTTCTGAAGGGACGAAAGCGGTCACCAAGTTTACTAGTTCTTGAAAATTTAGGCTTGTTCTTGTTGGTTAGGGATTTTCTGGTGTGTATGTGACTGGCCTTGTGGACTAGTTACTAATCGATGGTAAAGGTTAATTGAGTGTTTTGTAAGTGAAGATTTAGATGTTTGTAATCGCAGATTGAAACATAAGATATCTTGTATGTTGTTTCGGAAGTGTTCATTGATGTTTATGGTATTGTCAGATACGATAACGGGTCGTGAACGATTAAGTTGACTTGGGTTTGTTGGAAACGCTACAATAAAGGTATGACTCTGTTGGTTGGATGGTATCTTAGCTTAGACTTTCTAATGCGGCATTGGTGTGTGATGTAAGTGTTCGAACAAATTCATATGCGTCATATGAGGGAATCATATGCTTAGAGCAACATCACCATGATAGTTGGCAAAATTACCCCCGTGACATCTTCAAGGGGCACCCTTTGGGATATTCCAAGATAATAATCAGTTAATCCTCGATACCCTTTTCAATGTAAAAGATGATGAAAGAGCCCCCAACACCTAAGTTCGGGTTGTTGAATTTGGACTACATTTTTAGGCATCAAGAGATGATGGATCTACAAGAAGTCATCAACAAACCTTGAGACCTGCATTTTGAACTTTCCAATCATCTTAACCAAGTTTTCAAATGGTTATAAATAGTTCAATTGAGCAATCACTTCTTTCATTAAGAGGTTTGAAGCATTAATACTCTTCGTACCTATTGTGAGAAATATAAAGTTTGACAATTTTGTTGTAAAACTTTGTTAATCTTTCTCTTCCTATTTTTATCTAATTTCTTCTATTGACTTAGTGAATCAAGATCGTTTGCTTTTCCTTTTGTGAAAACACATTAACATAAGAGAATCAGTAAGGTTGGTTTGGGTTGAGGAAGCTAAACTACTGTGCTATAAGTTTTTCACAACTGGTATCAGAGCTATGTTAATGATAAAATGTCAGGTGGTAGTAATCTATGATGGAGATGGAACTTGTGGATCGGTTTCTCACCTAACCTAACCAACATACAATCAACAGTCCAAACAGCAAAAGATGAAATCAGAAGCTCAAGCCCACACTAAACTCTTCTAGAGGATTCCATTCTACTCACATACATCTGTATAGCACACGCGAAATTACTACCCAATAAAAATCTAGTGCAATGATAATATGTCAGAATCTGTTACATCTTATAGCTATTGGATTATAACAACTTAAAACCAATGGATCAGATTTATTGATCCCTCTGTATAAATTCATTGTACAGTTATCAATAAAAATTACGTCAGTTTCATAATTCTCTCAAAATCTTACATGGTATCAGAGTCCTTCACTGACTAATCGTCCACACTCTGCTATGGCTTCTTCTTCTTCTTTCACAACAGACACCAGCAATGTTACACCCTTTTCAGATTCCCTTGATTTCTCAGCCCTAGCCAAAACTCTCAATTTTAACCTACTATTAAAGCTTGATCAAACCAACTTTCTGAACTGGCGTCCCCAAGTATTGGCTGCTATAAGCGCCTTGGATTTAGAGATGTATATCTCGCCCGATCATGAATGTCCTCTAGCCTTGATTCCCTCTCCTCATCATGACCCTTCTGCTGCTCTTGTTTTCATCCCTAACCCTGCACACAAGTCATGGACAAGAGTGGATCAGTTACTGTTATGCTGGTTACTTACTACTATTGGTGAGTCCGTCATTGGACAAGTAAATCATGCAAGCTCTTCCAAAGAGCTTTGGCAAATATTGCTTCGCCTTTATGCGCAGACCTCCCTTGTTAAGGTCTTGCAGCTCAAACAAAAACTCTCCTCTCTACAGAAAGGAGCCTCAACCATTTCTGAATATATTCAGCAAGTCAAGTCTATTGGTGACTCTCTAAAGGTGGCAGGGCATGCTGTTTCTGAACAAGAACTAATCCTTAGTGCTCTCAGTGGTTTGAGTAGTGAGTATGATTCGGTAGTGGTAATGTTAACAAATTCTGTGGCCCTTTCCTCTCTTCAGGATGTTCTTTATACTCTCATGATGCATGAAACTAGACTTAAGCAACAACATGCTCATTCTCAAATCTCCCTCTTGAACACCACTGCCAACATGGCAACTTACTCTCAACTCTCCCCTCATGTTTCTACTGGTGGTCGAGGACCCTATCGTGGGAGGGGATATAGAGGTCGAGGGGGTAGATCTAATAAAGTCTCCTATCAGCTTTGCAATCGACCAGGCCATCATGCTCTCAAGTGTTACAAACGTTTTGACACTAATTGGCAGGGCCACCACTCTCACCACCCTCCTCAGCAGTCCACTCCTCCCAATCGGCAAGCCTACATTGCTCATCAGACCACTCCACCCAATGCTTCGGATACAGCCTCTGATCCTAACTGGTTTGTTGACAGTGGTGCCACCAACCACGTCACAGCTGATCTTTCTAATCTTACTATTCAGCATCCTTACACTGGGAAAGAACAGCTAGCTATTAGTAATGGTTCTAAACTCCCTATCTCCCATGTTGGCTCTTCCTATCTTTCTTTATCCCCTATTTCTCCCATCAAGTTAAATAATATTCTTCATGTCCCTAACATTAACAAAAATCTATTGAGCATTTCACAATTAACAAAGGATAATCATATTGTTGTTGAATTTACTGACTCTTGTTGTGTTTTTAAGGACAAAACTACAGGGAGGACTCTACTTCGAGGGCTGCTCCAAAATGGCCTGTACAGCCTTAGACCAGACTCTCCTCAATCATGGCCAATCTAGCCTTCATCCTCTACATTTTACTTTGCCTTATCAGCTGAATCAAGTGTAAATGAGTGGCATGCTCGTTTAGGGCATCCAAATGCTACTGTATTGAAACACATTTTACAATCAATGAACTATACTTTTCAGTCTCCTAATTCTTCTTTCAAATTTTGTGATTCGTGTCAATATGGCAAGCACCACAAACTACCCTTTCAAACACATGCAATTTCTGCTACACAACCTTTAGAAATAGTTTATACTGATGTTTGGGGTCCTAGTCCTCTTCCTTCCACCACTGGACATAGATACTAGCTCATCTTTGTTGATGCCTTCTCTAGATTCACTTGGTTGTATCCACTCAAACACAAATTAGAAACTATGGCAGCATTCATCCAATTTAAATCTATTGTTGAATTACAGCTAAATCATAAAATCAAGGCCTTACATAGTGACATGGGAGGGGAATTCACAGTCTTAAAACCTTTTCTTACTGCTCATGGCATTCAAACCCGTTTCAGCTGCCCTTACACCCATCAGCAAAATGGGATTCCTGAACGCAAACATAGGCATGTGACTGAAACTGGACTCGCTTTGCTTTCTCATGTTCACCTACCTCTCAACTTTTGGTTAGAGGCTTTTCAAACAGCCACCTATCTCATCAATTATCTACCTACACCTATACTAGGATATCAATCCCCATTTCAGAAATTATACAACAAAATTCCCTCCTACACTCATCTTAAAGTTTTCGGCTGTGCTTGCTTCCCCTTTCTAAGATTCTACAACAAACATAAATTTGGCTATCACACTAGAAAATGCATTTTTCTAGGTTATAGTCCTACTCACAAAGGTTACAAATGTCTACATCCTTCTGGACACATCTACATCTCTCGCCATGTCACCTTCAATGAGCATGAATTTCCCTACCCCATCTTGTTTAACTCTCCTCCTTCATCTGTCACTCCTCCCTCTAGTCTACCTCTTTCCACCCTCACAGATACCCTACAGGTCATTTCAGTGCACCCCCCCACGGTGGATACTTCTCTGCAGTCTTCTCCTTCTGAACCCTCAAATCAGGTAACTTCTTCTCCTTCTTTTCCAGCACCTGCATCCTTTTCTCCTAACCTTTCTGCTCCTTCTAGTGTTTCCAATTTCCATCCTATGCAGACTCGGTCTAAGAGTGGCATTTTCAAGCCAAAGGTCTACACTACATCTCTTTCTTCTTCACCTCACAAATTCTCTGCACCTACCTCACCAGCTGTTGCTCTCTCTGATCCTAAGTGGCACCAAGCAATGTCTGACGAAGTTCAAGCACTACAGAACAATCACACTTGGCATTTGGTCCCTTATGACTCCTCTAAACCAATTCTTAGCACTAGATGGGTGTTTCGCATCAAATATGACTCTACTGGGGCCATTGCCAAATACAAGGCCCGGTTTGTAGCTAAGGGGTTCAATCAAATACACGGCCTCGACTTTACAGAAACCTACAGCCCAGTGGTTAAGTCCTCAACCATTCGGGTTATCCTATCTCTTGCAGTCAGTCACCATTGGGCTATTCAACAAGTGGATATTAATAATGCATTTCTCAATGGCCATTTAATTGAAGAAATCTACATTCGTCAACCTGAAGGATTTGAAGACCCCACTTTTCCTAATCATATCTGCCGATTAAATAAGGCCCTCTATGGTCTTAAGCAAGCTCCCCGAGCTTGGTACACCACTCTAAAGACGACCCTTCTCCAATGGGATTTTCACCAATCCCTCTCTGATACTTCCCTCTTTTACAGATCTGTCAATGGTACTGTCCTACTCCTACTCATCTATGTTGATGACATTCTAGTCACAGGCAACTCCCCTACCGCTATGAACCCAATCATCATGCAATTAAACACTAAATTTGCACTGAAAAATCTTGGCAATCTCAATCATTTTCTTGGCTTTGAAGCTTACAGAAATGAGTCAGGATTATACCTTTCTCAGTGCCAGTACACGCTGGATATTTTGGCCAGAACCAACATGCTGAACTGCTCTCCTTGCTTGACTCCCCTGGCCACTGGCACCAAGCTTTCCGCTGATGATGGTCCTCTGTTCGCCAATCCCACTCTCTATCGCAGCATTATTGGCGCTCTTCAATACCTGTGTCACACCAGACCGGACATCAGTTATGTCGTCAATCGCCTCAGTCAATTTCTCTCTACTCCTCACGACTCTCACTGAGTTGCTTGCAAACGGGTCTTACGGTATCTCAAGGGTACCACAGATTATGCTCTCGTCTTTCGGCCCTCAGCTAATCCTCTCTCTCTCGAAGCATATAGCGACTCTGATTGGGGTGGTAATCCAAACGATAGGAAGTCGACAACTGGGGGTTGCGTCTTCCTAGGGGGTAACTTAGTGTTCTGGACATCAAAGAAACAAACTACCGTGGCCAGATCTAGCACTGAAGCTGAGTATCGTGCCCTAGCTCAAGTCTCTACAGAAGTGATTTGGTTGCGCTCACTGTTAAAGGAACTCGATTTCACTCTAAAAAATACACCTATTCTCTGGTGTGACAACAACGGAGCATGATCTCTAGCCCTAAATCCGGTGTTCCACGCTCGAACAAAACACATCGAAGTCGATGTGCATTTCATCCGAGACAGAATAGAGAAGAAGGAGTTAGAAGTTCGCTACATACCCACCGAAGATCAAGTTGCTGACTCACTTACCAAGCCTCTCACGACGGTCCGATCGGAGGCGCTGCTGTCCAAGCTCAATATCGCCGTTCACCCCCATTTTCGCTTGAGAGGGGCTGATGGAGATGGAACTTGTGGATCGGTTCCTCACCTAACCCAACCAACATACAATCAACAGTCCAAACAGCAAAAGATGAAATCAGAAGCCCAAGCCCACACTAAACTCTTCTAGAGGATTCCATTCTACCCACATACACCTGTATAGCACACACGAAATTACCACCCAATAAAAATCTAGTGCAATGATAATATGTCAGAATCTGTTACATCTTATAGCCATTGGATTATAACAACTTAAAACCAATGGATCAGATTTATTGATCCCTCTGTATAAATTCATTGTACAGCTTATCAATAAAAATTACGTCAGTTTCATAATTCTCTCAAAATCTTACAATCTAAACAAGTGTGTTATATGTGTCGTTTTGAAGTTTCGGAAAGGCATATCCAAGCTTTCCAGGATCAAGTTACAAAATTGATAAAGGTATTAGAGGAAGCCAAATTTTGAGATAAAATTTTGCAAATGTGTGGTCATTAATCAGGATTTGGACGTGTTTCAACTGTTACAAAAACCTGCGTTGGCTTCCACGTAGGCCTTATTGTGGGGCTTAAGTTGGCTATGTGGGTTGTTATATTTGATGGGTCATGCATGCTAGTTTTACAAAAGATTGAGTTGTTATATTTTATAGGTCTTTATGTGTTTTGTTGTCATAGTATAAAATATGGGGTAGTAGTGTTAATGGGTGGTTATTTACTTTAAGTATTTATAGGTTGTAAGGAATCTGATTATTGGATTTTTTACAACAATCTGAATTTTTCCTATTCCTAACTTTCTATTCTTCTCTCTCCTTACCCAACTCAAATTCTTACACATCATTCTTGGTATTAGAGTCAGGTTTCGCTTGCACCCATTTCTAATTCATAAAGACTCGAGGAAAGACGAACGTGAAATTTCAAAATGAGGTTCATGACGTTCTTAGGCTGCATGAGTAGTAATTTGATGTGGTTGATTCTCGGGTGGATCAAATCCACTCCTCCCTTTAATCCATGATTTAAGAATTTCAAATTATACGAATAGGAAACTCCCAGAATGGTAATCCATATATTAACCCATTCGCTACTAGGGAGTCTTCTACCCCTCACAACAATATAACTCCTAACCATCCTGATTCTCTCGTTTCTTTCACTTTTTCAACTTTTTAATGGAGATAAACCGATGGAATGGATCTATAAAGGAGAGCAATTTTTTGACTTTAAGAGGGTAGCCTTGGATCAACGAATTCAAGTGGCCTCATATCATTTAGAAGGTCTCGCCCTCCAATGGCACCGGTGGCTAGCAAAGTTCTGTGGTCCCCTCTCTTAGGGATAATTTTCCAAAGCTCTCTTGCAATGGTTTGGTCCCACCGGTTATGATGATTCGACCTAATCACTCTCTCGACTCAAGCAAACCTCAAAGGTGGAATCTTATCAAGAATTCTTTAAGTGATTTTGCAATCAAAGTGATGGACTACCATAATCCTTTCTCATAGGGAATTTTATTGTAGGCCTAAAGGATGACATTAAATTGGAGGTGAAGATTAAGCAGTTGTGAACTTTGGTCGATGCTATTGATATGGCTCGATTAATTGAGGAGAAGAACTCACTGTAGAAAAAGGTGCAACCACTACGTCCCATAGCTAAAGGGTCATTTTCCTCTCCTAGAATTTTGGGACCTCCGCCAAGTACATGACTTCCACAAAGTCCAAATACCATAGCTCCACCCACCTTAGTACGACAGTTATTACCCAAGAAGCTAAGGATCGAAGGGATAAAGGGCTCTGTTATTACTGAGACGAAAAGTTTACTCTCGGGCATCAGCATGAGAGGCTACAATTTTTCATGACTAAGGATTCTCAGATGTCGAACGACAGTGATAAGGAAGGGGAACCAATTGCTCCAACCATTAAGGAGCCACCAATTGAAGTTTTATTCCATGCTATTACAAGAACCAATTTTCTTATACCTTGTTGGTACCTTATAAACTTCGAGGGGAGGACCTTATGGTTTTTATAGGCAGTGGTAGTATGACCGAAAACAGAACAATATCAATGCTAATGGTATAGGTCATCGGTCTTGGAGTTTTCGTACCAGCTGATATTTGTACTGGTTGGTATCGTAACTTTTAGAAATTGTAGGGACTATTTAGAAAAAATAAAAAATTGTTTACCTACCCCCCTCCCCGGCCCTCATCTGTTACCTTTTGAATTTTCATTTCTTACTTTCTCTCTCTCACAGACTCACACACTCTCCAGTCTCCTCCATTCTCTCTCACTGTCTCACACTTTTCATTTTCTCACTCTCGTTCTCCTCTCTATCTCTGATGGCTGCTTCTCCCTCTTTGGTAACAACAGAACCACCGTATGACTTTCATCATCCTCCACGCCACTTCCACACCATTTTCAGCCCTCCTCCACGCAAACCACACCACCACGCGAATCACTTTCAGGCTTTAGCCCTCCTCCACGTGAACCACGCCACCTTCGAATCTCGTCCATACCATTGTCCTCTTCCAGGCCACTTCCCACCCTCCTCCATGCATTCATAATTGGAAGATCTGGAATAGATCCAGATCTAAACCTAACCTGACTAAAAAACCTGAAGCAAATACATTGTGAATTTGTTGGTGTGTTGTCAATTGTTTTTCTTTGTTGTTGCTTAATTGCATTTGTGATTGTGAATAGGTTGGAAGTTGGAACTTGTAATTAAATTATGAATTGGATTTGTGATTTGTGTTGGGATGGATACTGGATTGGAGTTGAATGAAATGATACATGGTTTTGTTTTATCTAGTTGGTGGTTTGGTTTATGTCTGGTTTGGTTTATATGAGATTTATCTTAAGTTTTTTTTTTTATGAAGTTGGTGAATGAAATGAACGACATGAATGATTTAACAGTTAGAAAGTTGAAAGTTTCAACTTAAAACTGAGAATATGACAATGTGAGATTGTGACAAGTGCACAATATAACAATGAACTATTTTGCAATTTTAAAAAATAGGTACTATTTCCTAAATTTAAAAATTACTCAAAACGGTACCCAGTATTGATCGGTACCAAAGTACTATACCAGAACCCAATCCGATAATAGGACCAGTATGGTATTCACAACTTTGGGCAGTGCTCATAACTTTGTAGATCAATCTGTGATATAAAAATTTGGTCTTTCGATCAACTATAATACTGAATTTTATGTGATAGTGGCTAACTAAGAATGTATTAGATGTGTGGGGCTATGCCTGGACCTTACCATTCATATGTAGGGCAACTCAATTACAACTGATTATTATATATTACTTGTAATAACGTGCCCTTTGGTGTTAGGAGTGCAATGGTTGGCAACTTTGGGGCCCATACAGATTTAATATCGCACTCTCACTATGACTTATTATGAGGATAGTAAAGTTCGCAAGTAGCATGGTTGACAAAGAACTCCACTCTTACAGCTACAAAACAAAGAACTAAATTCCCTTTGTGGGATTTGATTTCTCTTCGAAATTGAAGCCAACTATCAAGTGAGTTTCCCTCACCAATCACCCTCAGAAATTACTTAGTTGTTGACAGAATTCTCCAAGCTCTTCTGACCTTCTTCTACATTGCCTCCTAACTGGATACATGATCGTTGAATAACCCTCTAACTGAAATCTGCCCCGGTGAGTCTTTGACCTTACATATATCCTTACTTTCAGAAATCTGAGATTGAAAGGCTTGCTCAAGAATTGCTTACTGGTGGGCTTATTTGGCCAAGATGGAGCCCTTTCTCCTCATCGATTTTGCTAGTTAAAAAAGCAATTGGGGACTGGCAATTCTGTGTGGATTATTGCGCCCGCAACAATATCACCATTAAGGATAAGTATCTAATTCCTGTCATTAATGAATTATTTGATGATCTACATGGAGCTTAATTCTTTTCCAAGTTAGATCTTTGAGCAGGTTATCATCAGATTAGAGTTCATGAAGAAGATATACTAAAGAATACTTTCTGCACACATGAGGGACATTACGAGTTTGTAGTAAAGTCATTTGACCTGACTAAAGCTCTGACTACTTTCCAGAGTTTAATGAATTTCATATTCCGCCCTTATCTTTGCAAGTTTGTCCTTGTTTATTTTATGACATATTAATTTGTTATTTTATTTGGGCCAACCTTGTACAACATTTACGTTTAGTTTTTTTTTCTGTTTTGCTACAACATCAACTCTTTGTTAAAAATTCCAAGTGCAGATTTGGGATTCAACAGGTGGAGTACCTTGGGCATATCAATACAGGGTAAGGAGTGTAGGTAGATCCTAGTAAAATCTAAGCCATTTTGGAATGCAACAGCCTACAACTATTTGAGGTGTTCATGGATTCCTTGGTTTAGCCAGGTATTATATAAAATTTATTCATCATTTTGGAGGCATTGTGACTCCACTAACTCAACTTCTCGAAAAGGATAATTTCCATTAAACGGAACCTGCCCAACAATCTTTCCAACAATTGAAACAGGTCCTCTCATCTTCTCCCATACTCTGCTTACCTGACTTTACACAAACATTTAAGATTGAATGTGATGCTAGTGAAGTGGGAATAGGAGTAGTCTTAACATAATAAGCTCATCTTGTTTCTGACTTTAGTGAAGCTTTAAAAGGGAGTGCATTGAACCTTTCCACATATGAAAAGGAAATGGTAGCCTTTGAATGTGATGCTAGTGGAGTGGGAATAGGAGCAGTCTTAACCTAATAAGCTCATCTTGTTTCTAACTTTAGTGAAGCTTTAAAAGGGAGTGCATTGAACCTTTCCACATATGAAAAGGAAGTGGTACCCTTAGTGAAATCAGTTCGAGAATGGCTAACTTATCTTTTTGGCAATCATTTCATCATCCAAAAAGAACAACAAAGCTTAAAATTCCTCCTGGAGTAGCACATTACTACCACGACTCAGGCACGGTGACTACCAAAATTGCTTGGTTATGATTGTGAGATTCAATATAAATGGGGTGTTGACAATCAAGCTGCATATTCTCTCTCTCGCATAGTTGAAATCCATCTCTTGGCTATTTCCACTTTAACATCAGATTGGTGGACAATCCTGCAAGATGAAATGCGCACCGACCCATTTTACACCAAGTTAGCCACTTCTTCTTCTTCCACACTATATTTCATTCACATCGGGGGTTTGGTTCAAACATCAGAAGGTATTTTTAAGTCCACATTCCTCTTTAATTCTCCACATTTTGGCCAATTGTCACTCATTTCTTATTGGTGGCCATTTTAGATTTCCGTATCAAACAAACATTTATTTGGCCAAACATGCGCAAGACTATCAAGAGCCATATTCACCAATGTGATGTTTGTCAATAACACAAAGCTTATTGCCAACAATCTACTGGTTTACTTCAATCACTGCAATTACTAATCCGCTTATGGACCGACATCTTTATGGATTTCATAGATGCTCTGCCCATTTCCTATGGGTACTCGGTTATCATGGTCGTCATCGATCGATTATCCAAGTATGCTCACTTTATCGCACTAAAGCATTGTTACACTGCCTTGACCGTCGCAAAAGCTTTTGTGGATAATATAGTCAAGCTGCATGGGTTTCCCTTTACTATTGTAAGTGATCATGACAAAGTTTTTATTAGCTCATTCTGGCAGCACTTATTTCGGTTGTAGGGAACAAAGTTGTGCATAAGTTTTGCCTATCACCTACAAATAGACGGGCAAACAGAGGTTCTTAACAGAGTCTTGGAACAATACCTACGCTTCTTTGCTAGTTCTTGGCCACGGAAATGGTTTAAGTGGCTATCTGGGGATGAATATAGTATAACATAGTGGTACATTCAGCCACCAAACTCACCCCCTTCGAAGTCGTATATAGCATTCTACCATCGGGACCATTACATTAAGTTCCTAGCACATCTACTAATCAGCAGGTCAAAAATCATTTGCACTCTTAGGATGCAATTTTGAAGGAGCTTAAAACCAATTTGGTGTTGGCACGTAATCAGATGAAATGCCAGGCAAATCGACACCGTCGAGAAGTTGTCTTTGAAGGAGGTGATTATGTCGTTTTGAAATTTTAGCCATTTCGCCAAACTTCAGTGGTTTCTCGCTCTTCTGTCAAGTTGGCTCCAAGATACTTTGGCCTTTATTGCATCCTAGAGCGTGTTGGAACTGTAGCTTATCATCTTGCATTACTCTTTGGCTCTTTGATCCATGATGCTTTTCACATCAGTTTGTTGAAGAAACATATGGGACTTGTTGATTTCATTCCTAGCGCACCTTCCATTCTTCTCCAACGCAAGCTGATTATTCTTTGGTTCCATAACCAGAGCTGGTATTAGACTAGCAACTTATTCAAAAGGGTAGATATCGACCTAAACTTGAACTCCTAATTCGTTGAAAGGTACGACCTTTTGAAAATACTACTTAGGTAGATGCACGACGCTTCCTCCAAGCTTATCTGACCTTCATCCATGAGGACAAGGACATTGTTAGGAGAGGGGAATTGTTATAACACCTGCATTGGCTTCCATGTGGCCCTTAGTGCGGGGTTAAGGTGGCTATGTGGGTTGTTACATTTGATGGGCCATGCATCTTGGTTTTACGTAGGATTGGGTTGTTATATTTTATAAGTCTTTATGTGTTTTGTTGTCATGGTATAAAACATAAAGCAGTAGTGTTAGTGGGTGGTTTTTACTTTAAGTATTTATAGGTTGTAAGGACTATGGACGTGGGGTAGTAGTGTTAGTGGATGTTTCTTTACTTTAAGTATTTATCGGTTATAAGGACTATTATTATTGGAATCTTTATGGTAGTCTGAATTTTTCTTGTTCCCAACTTCCTAGTCTTCTCTCTCCTTAGCCAACTCAAATTCTTACATACCATAAAGCTTTGTGCTTAAAGTATGTGAGCTTAAAGTTTTTAAGGGCATTTAGAATGTTAAGAAATTTGAGAACTTATAAGATATGAAGTATTATTCACTATAAGAAAAATTGATTTTAGAGACTGAAATTACCAACGAAAAATACTGATAATCTGTTGGAAAACAAATTTGGAGACAGAAATTACCGACAGAAAGAGTCATAGAAGAAACGGTCGTAGGTAAAATTTAACAATAGATATTGTAAATCTGTCGCTAAATTTACTGGCGGGATAACATTTTTCATAGGTAAACTTACCGACAGAATTAAAATTTCTGTTGCTAAAATTTATCAAGGGAATTACAATTTTCGTAGTTGAAATTACCTACAGATATTGTAATTCCATTGCTAAATTTCTTGACGATTTTATAATATTCCGTAGGTAAAGTTAGCGAAAGATTCACTAAATCCATAACTAAATTTACTGACAAAAAGATATCTTTTGTTGGTAAATTATCGTCGGAATGTTATAGTTCGTATGTAAATTACTGACATAATTGTAATATCCGTAGGTAATTTTAGCAACGAATAAACAATTTCCATCGCCTCGGTAATTTACCTACATATTATAGCCTTCTGTCGATAATTTACCTATGAAATATAGCATTCCATCAGTAATTTACTTACGGAAGATAACTTTCCATTGGTAATTTACCCATGATATTTTCAACTACCACTTCTCACTTCCTACCTAAATTTTCTATTGTTAAGCTATTGATTTTTTCGACATTTAATTTCTCTAAACAATATAATCTTGAATGATAATATAATGTAAAAATTATACTGATTGATAATATAATATAAAAATATAATGTACAACAATAAGTATCTTGAAAATAACTGTAAATTAAGCATTCGTACAAAAACTTAAGAGTAGCAAAATGTATTCACTTAAGTACCAAAATATTAGAAATCTATGCTATACAGTTGGTGAAGGCGGATGATCTGACTGCTGCGGTGAGGTGCTTCTCCTCCTCTTCAACTCGTCCATCTCATTATAGAGTTGGGCTACGTACTTCATTGACTGTTACAACAGAGTTGCCAACCTCTCTATTGAGCTATCAAGCTGAACGACTCTCACATTAGATGTGGATTGCCTATTAGATACAACTGTACTAAAAATGGAGGATTGTGAATACCATGTGTTTGTAAATGAACCTAAGCTGAAAATCCTTCCACGACAGTCCCTACCATCAGTTACATCAAGATATGTCTGACTCTCATCAACAATTTCAATGTTTTAAGATTGTCGTTCAATGTTTTCTTGTATTTGGTCCTATCATTATAATTGTTTATGTTAATAAGTGATAATTTTTAAGAATTAATATTAAAGAATAAATTTTACATACATTAAGTTGTCTGCATCGGGTGTTGACAAATGTCACATCATCACGCTTCTTAGTGTTGATGTGCAAAAAGAGTTGACATCATCACGCTTCTTGCCTATAAACTTTTCCTGCATCATAATAAAGTGTTATAAGTGAACTATAATTTACAAAAATTTCGGCAGAGTTTTCTCAACGACATAGCCATTCATGGCACCAGAAATTTATAATATTATCATTCTCCATAGAACATACATATTTTTACAAATAAATTTCATACATCAAATTTCATACATCAAAGTACGAAAATCAGAATATAAATGTAAAGTTTATATACTTACAAGTTTCTTTACATGCTCTTAGTGGGTCATAGATCCTCCGGTGTGAATGGGTAGATTCTCTCCCTCCTGTGTAGGAAAAACCCGGAAGGAACATCATATGTTCAAGCAGCGGAAAACAAAAATTTTTGTTCCCGGGACTTTCCCGAAACCCAGGATCCAGGTGTCGGTATGAAAACGCAAACCAAACAGCCAATAGAGACTGTCTCTAAAGGTGATCCACGCAGAGATCAGAAAATCTAACCGAGTCAAACCCCTTTGACCCGGGAATAGTTAGAACAGAATAAGACCTGCTAGAGCCTACCTCTGTCCTGGAGAGCTTGGCTGGAACGTTGATCCACTTGCTTTGGAGAAGAGAGAAACCTTGAAGTCTTAAGAAGAAGGAAAACTTGAAACCTTTTCTAAGCTTTTTAACCTTAACCTTTTAGGAAGCTTATTTCCTTTCTTCTTAAACCCTAAGGTCGACGGCAACACCCTCCAATAAGTCCTCTTATATGTATTTTTAACATTTAAAAATACTAGCCTAAGATGAAGCCAAGTGGAGGGATTAAAAGCCATTAGATCATTAAGCATTTATTATGCCTTAAAATGCTAAATGTTGAAAAGTCAACATTTTGTCTCTTCCTCTCTCATTTCCACGGCAATGGCTATTTTATATAATAATTAATTAATTAATTACTTAATTAATTAATTAGAATATAAATGCTAAGGTCCAGTTCAGCCGGGGTCGGTCCTACCGGCCCGCCGGGCCCCG
>JANZXV010296817.1:0-14988 GCA_027576455.1 Erythroxylum roigii | reverse complement strand
TATTCATCATTCATCCTCACACAAACTTACACTTATACCCAAACAATCCTACCACTATCTTTATGAAATTAATGCATAAGTAATCACAATAAATGCACCAAAATTCCCAATTAATGCATCTAACCACTACAACTTCAAAAGCATAAGGAAATTCTTACCTAATTAAAGCTTCCTCTTAAATGCTTCAACTACCAACAACTTCTCCACTTCACTTCACACACACAATCACTATCATAGTAAGAAACTAGGTGGTTCAAGCTTGTAAGCATGAAAGGGAATCACTTAAGGTTGAAGGAAAGTGGCAATTTAGCCAAAGCCAAAGGAAAAACCCAAAGAAGAAGATGATGAAGGGAGAGTTTCGGATGATGAGGGAAATAAGCAAAAAAAATCATCTTTTCATGCTTTCAAGTAGGAAAACCGAGAATGAAGCTAGCCTTAATTGTGTTGGTGACTCACCAATACACTTGTCATTGTTAAGAAAAAGACAAAGAAGGAAAAGACAAAATGCAATTAATAACTTTAATCAATTAATCCTAATTTACATCTTTAATCCATTTCCACAAAATCCCGATTTCGACCCCAACATAAAGTATCCAATAGTCCAGTACCATTTGACAGAAATTTTCAGTACTGAAAACCAGTCGGTTCGCCACTTGGCGATTTTTTCGGTCCGAAAATTTTTTCCGAAAAATTCCAGAAAAATTCCTAAAATTTCCTTAAAATGTAAAACCTATAATGATACACTTTGAATAAATTTTTAAGCCCATAAACCACATTTTCCAAAATAAAATCCCATTTAGGCACAAATACTAGGAAATGTCATGATGCATATACAGTTATTTTTCATGTGTAAAATTTCACTGTTCACCAATACAAATATGCACGAAGATTTCTAATCAGTCCTAATCACTCTCACCCTTTTCCAAATTACTATTCTACCCTTCCCGTTGGGGGTGGGATATTACATTAAGCCTTTGTTTATAATGTTATTATGTAATTAAATTTATGTATGGGCGTCTGTTGTTTTGGTAAATGAGTTTAGAACTGAAAAGTTCCCCAGCTGTATGTGCATGTTTCTTTTGTAATTGTACATTTCATAATCTGAGTCTTTCATAGGGTTTAAATTATGGCCTGACTTCAGAGGGAAAAACTAGACTAATTTAGGCCAAACTAGACTAATTTAGGCCAAATTAGTCAAAATTTTCTTCTGAAGAATTGTAGATCTTTCTTTTATCTTTCCAACGGTATATAGTGAGATATTTTTGGACATCGGAGTGAAAGTCATGGTCCTTATAAGAGAAGACGCTCAGGAGCATAGATGCATCGTTTGTTTTTTGTAAGGATGTATTGTCTGTAAAGACGTATCATCTGTGATGACGTCATATCGTCTATAAGGATGTATGGTCTATAAGGATGTCGCATCTGTATAGATGTATCGTCTGTAGAGACGTATTGTCTGTGATGACATCATATCGTCTTAAGAGTTACATCGTCTTAAGTTGACTTTGCTTCGTTTTAAGTAAACTCTGCTTCGTCTTAAGAGTTGCATCATCTTAAGTTGACTTTGCTTCGTCTTAAGTTGACTCTGCTTCGTCTTAAGAGTTGCATCGTCTTAAGTTGACTCTGCTTTGTCTTAAGAGTTGCATCATCTTAAATTGACTCTGCTTCGTCTTAAGAGTTGCATCGTCTTAAGATAACTTTGCTTCATCTTAAGTTGACTCCATTCGTCTGTTTTTTTTAGCTTCACTTGTCTTTTGCTTCCTCTATACTTGACCTTCCATTTCTACTATGCACTGTTTATCTTGTATAGTCTGGTCTAATTTCGACCCTTCAGACGATAAAATTGTCTTTGAAGTCTTCATGAAAGTTGTAAATCTCAAAGTCTTCTTTCGAACAATCCAAGGAATTGTTTAAGCCGACGTCTATAGAGAAAGTGATGTCCTTTGTCCCTAAACAAGTTAAATAGGGTTTAGGACAAGTATTGTTTCAGTTTATGGCTCCGAATGCTGGGTTCCGAAGTATTGATAGGTTTAGCCTTACTCATTCTAAATTTGTCGAATACCTTCATAATTTACCTACCTTGAAATAATCACAATTTTCTAAAGCTTATATCCCTTCGAATCTCCATTCCTAGTAATTTCTTAGTAGTACCAAAATCTTAATCTCAAATCCCTTTTTCAATAACCTCTTTAGTTAGTTCATATCATGTGTACTCTTTTCAATAATCATCATATCATCCATATATATATCAACACAAAAATAAGTGATTCATCATCAAGGATTTTAATGTATACATAGCAATCCTACTCACATTTATTCTAGCAAATTTGGATCATGTAAGAGATAAACCTTTGGCATCATTATTGTGAAGACTCCTTCAACTTATATAAAGGTTTCTTCATTTTATACATCAAATGCTCCTTTCTAGGTTGATTAAACCCTTTGGGCTTTTTTATATAAATTTTCTCCTCTAAGTAACCATAAAGAAAAGTTTTCGTCAAATTCATCTTCTCTAAATGCATATCCAAACTAGCTGCTAACACCATCAACATAGTATATCTAACTACCCGATAAAATATTTTATAATAATCAATCCCCTTATATCGTGTTTAGCCTTTTACTACTAGTCAAAACCTTGAACTTTTGCTCTTCTTTTTCTACTATTGTTGGCTTCCTCTGCATACCCACTTGTAACCTGTAAGCCTTTTTCCTTTAGGAAGTTGTACTTACTCCCATATCCAATTCTTATGTAGTGATTTCACCTTCTCCGCTATAGCCACCATCCATCTATTCTTCTCAAGATTTTTCATAGTCTCTTAAAAGGTATTTGAATCTCCATTATTTATAATAGTGTGAAGGATATCAACTTTTTTTTTTCAAATGTCTATTTGGTATACTAATTATGGGTCTTGTTCTACGTATGGCTATGTTGTTATATTGCACTTCCTTTGACCTTGTCCATAAACTAGAATTTCTAACCCTTTCAGAATCTATTCTAGGTTGTTCTAGTTCCATTTGTATTTCCTTTCAATCAATACTACTTTCTACTAATTACCAATAAAGAATCATTATCAATTGTTTTAAATATTATAAATATAGTGTAGAACCAATAATTGATTTTTAATTAATTTGTAAATTTTCATTACTATGCTTGGTAAATAACTTTTTAAAATTTATAAAATTACTTTAGAATTGTTGTATATTAAAGAAATGAAAATCAAGAAATTTACTTATGGTGTAATACACTCTAATTATGATAGATAATATTATGGAGGATCCATAAAGGCAAATTTTTTTAATTTGTAAAAATTCTTATATTTATAAAATTTTGTAAATTGATAATACAAAATTATTAGTTAGGGTGTAAATTTAGTTTGATTTTAAAATACAAATTTATGATAAAAATCTTGATATTAAGACTCGAACTTGATATGAATGTGAACCCAAAATAAATTGACAAATTTTAATATGGTTAAACTCATTTATTATAGTTTACTTTTAAATTTTAACATGAAAGATTTAAAATGTCCAATTCTAAATATAAAGTAACTTCTAAAAAAGAACTGAATATAAAATGTTCAATCTCCATTAGACCATTAAACTGTTAAAAAAGTTTAAACTATTGGCTTGGTTTGGTATGATTTTAAATTTATTCAAACTCAATTGTTATATATAATATACACTTAAAAAAGTTGAATATAATTGGACCAAAATCCAAATTATTGTAAAGAATTTAATGAATTTGAATTCATTAAGTGTATTAATTAACCTTACACAATCTTAAAATTAATATGTATATCAAATATTCTACATGCTTTATTAGACAAATGAGCAATAATCTTTTCCTATCTAATTTCTATAATTGAGAAAATGTATGTATGAATTTTTTAAATAAAGGAAATAATAAAGATGTTCTCAAATTTTGTAAAGATTCGTATTTACAAATAAATTTTTATGTTTTAATTTTGATACTTGTTTATTAAGATTTTGAATTAATTAAACTTTAATAATATTAATAATTATATAAAATTATTATTAACAATTTATAAATTATTAAATATCAGAGACAATATTATTTTTGATGTTATCATTTCGACTTTTGCGGTTATATTTTATCCAATAGAAAAAGCTGTGTCGATGAACAATGGGGCTTCCGAAGACAAAAGAAGACGTACGTGTAAGCGAAATGTTTAACGGAGTTTAAAAATGAGTGAAATTTGTTTTCTTATTATTATTTTTTTAAAAAAAAATGTTTTCTTATTAGAACTTAGAAGATTGATATTCTATAAAATGGTTAAGCTTATTTATTGTTACATTATAATAACAAAAACAATAAATCATTTTGAGGCTCTAAGTTTAATAGAACGCAACCTTACCTCTAATTAATAGAAAAATTATTTTTAAATAATTATTTATTGCTATAATAAAATAAAAATATATCATTTACTTATTTTTCTGTCTTTTATGATATTATGTGAAATATTTTTTTAATCCGGCATGAAATTATTTTGTGATTGTGATATATTGTGGTTTGTTAAATATTCATATACTTCAAGTTAATTACATATTACTTTTCTCTTTTGTTTATTCTTAATATTTTATTTTAACGGATATAATTTGTAAACAATGTATTTAGAAAACTCAAATTATGCTAAATAACTTGATATGATTTAAATTTTATACATTTTGTTTTGATTTTCAAATCAAAATTGTCCATATGATTTGAATTTTACATGGTTTGTTTTTGGATTGAAAAATAAAAATTGTTATAATAATAATTTTTTACAATTTTTGTTTAAACTGCACCAAACTATCCACTACACATCCCTAATTGATATAATTGTTTGATAAATTATAACTTTATTTAAATCATAATTTTTAAAAAAATTTAACAAATTATATCATTTCAATTTCTATGTTTTAGTAAACTTGAAAACAATAAGTGAGAAGCTATCCTGAAATAATTTATGACGTGTTTTTGTTATACGATGTCTCTTGGATGAAATTGACTATAAAAAATGTAAACTACTAAAAGTAGTATATATTATCTAGTTATATGAACTTCAAAGTATAGATTGTTATACATTTTATATTAATTATATATAAATTACACTTCAAAGTATAGATTGTTATACATTTTATATTAATTATATATAAATTACAGTAGTAAAACTAACCATATTGGTTCATACCTTCAAAAAAAAACCATATTGGTTCATTGTTATAAGTTTCCAACTTATGTCAATTTGGGAATATGCAAAATAAAAGTTTAATTTAGATAAAAATATGTAAAGAAAAGTTTATTACAAAGAAATTTAAATTACAAAATCACATAGAAGATTTTGGTTTAATAATCCCTTGTTTAATCCACAAAGTTTTATTCTTTGATACTCGGACATGGTCTTAGGTGGGATGTGAAATTTAGCTTTGATAACTTATATACATTATTTTATTATCCTCAGTACATTAAATTTTGGATCGATATAATTAATCATTATTAATCATATTGTCCAAAATTTAGTATCAAATTTCTCTATATCATATGAAATTCAAGTACTAAAAATGTAATATTAAATTTATAAATTAAAAAATTGGAGAATTAAATTTAAAAATATCTATTATATAAATTTTTTTTTGAGAATAGTTATTCATATAATTGTCTTTGTCCGGAAATTCCCAGGCCTCTTATCGTCATTATGTATTGTATATTGTAAAATCGTAGAGGGTATTAGTTTCACATACTCTTCGATTTGACCACAGTTACTTGTAAGGTTCTACCTGCAATTACTTGTAACTGTATTTGTCGGTTATTAGATATAAAGTAACTGTATCAGCAACTGTTAATTTTTTTGTACCAGACGAAAATAGAAAAATAAATACAAAATTAAACAGATCAATACCGAAATTTGGTAATGCAGTTCAGCATACCTTGCCTACGTATGCGGGCCCTCTCCCAGCTTAATATTTTTATCGAAGTACAATAAATTTATTCAAGGCTTTATTGAGCCAACACTACTCAACCTTTGATATTATCTCTCAACCTCACTTCCCGTGAAAGTTTTTTACACCCAATAATACTACCACTTTGTACTAACCTCAACAGAGGATTTTCTCAATTAATCTTTTAACGAATAAATAATAAACAAATAATTCAAGTGATTAAAATAATAAAGAACGGAAATTAAATACATTTGAGATAGACAAGAACAACTTTCCGATGGGTTCCGATTCTCTGAAATAGATCGAAAAATTGTTGATAAAAATTGGCAGAAAAACATATTCAATGTATCAGATCAATCAATTAAGCCTCCACCAAAATCACCCAAAAAATATAAACCAGAAGCATATTGATTGCACACCCAACAATCAACCAATCGCTAGAAGTTGCACGCACAAGACAGTTATACAACAGTGAGTCACACACCAAAAATTAATACACACCCGTGAACCACCAACGCATGCCTGTGAACCACTAATGTTTTTACACAACTGTGGAGCACATAGAAAAATCAAGAAGCCAACAATAGTGACACAACTCCCACAAAATTCACGTCGGCCACCGGTTATTACCTAATTCACCAAAGATACAATAAAATAATTGTTTCCCATTGCACCAACGAGTCTTAACACATGCACAATCTCTAGATGTCGCGCAACTCACTTCTGCACACAAATAGACGTAATCTATATACACCCCGGCTTAAGATGGAGTTCTATCACACTTAAATTATAATCCCAAAAATTTTAGTTGAACAAGAATTGTTATTTAGTCACACCACAAGCTAATTATTATTTTTCAATTAAATTCAATTAACTTGAATTTAAATTTTAAACTCATCAGTATTATTTTAGATATCCAATTATCGAAAAATGTCAAAATCAAATACTAAAATATATATCATACATCTTAATAATCTTTCTCCTTTTTGATAATATTTATCACATACTCAGAACCCCTGTAGATATATAACAATCAAATGCATAAATCCAATCTTCCTCTTAAGAGAAAAAGAAGTCAAATATTACGATCTCCTTTTAGGACAAAACGATGCCCAAAAAAGAAAAAAAGACGCCAATCTCCTTGTGAATAGAACAGCCGCCCTCCCTGTGAATAGAACAGCCGCCAAAAAACAGTTTGATGGCTTCGGCTTGGGAAAAAAAAAGCATAAGATGTATACTATATCTTAACATAAATGAACATATGATTCCACGGGTACATAAACGGGGAACCCTCTATTCGTTTACACCATTATCTCTTTTGTCATGGGTTACTTGACGGTCTACACCGAACTATTCTTTCCCAGTGTACTACTGCACGCACTTTCTCTTCTGGGGTTCGTCAGAAAAATCATCAACATGCTCTTTCGCTTTCTGGGTCTACCAGATTTTCTAGAGCCCAACATTTCGAGGCCGGACGGTGCCATCAGCCACCACGCGCCGGAGTTTGATTCCGTCTCCGTCATCCTCATGCGCGAGATCCTCCCCGTGATGCACTTCTCCGAACTTGTGGACCCCTCCGACAGCTGCGCCGTCTGCTTATACGAGTTCGAAGGGTCCGACGAGATCAGACGACTCACAAACTGCCAACACATCTCTCATCGGAGCTGTCTTGACCGTTGGATGTGTTACGACCACAAGACGTGCCCGGTTTGTAGGAGACCGCTAATACCTCATGATATGCAGGAGGCTTTGGGTTAGAGGTGGTGGGTCGCTTCTGGATTTCCCAAGTTTTTTGGGGACCATTCTGCTACTTCTGGCATGCAGAGGGATAATTTAGATTTTACGTCGTAATTGTGGAAACAAAAGGAAAGAGAAATTTTCTTCTTTGTTTTTTGTTTTTTGTTTTACGGGTGTGCATACTCAAAAAGGAGAATACATTCAGGCATAGAAAGAAAAGGAAGAGAAGAGAGGTATTAGGTTACCTCACTCTGAATGGAGGCTTGTCGTTGTCGAACGTGTGGCTTGTTCTGTCAGCTATAGCTCTGTTATTGCTGAGATTAGTAAGTGCTAAGAAGTTCGTTCAATTAAGTTATGCTGAAGTTGACAGAGGTGACAATTGATCATCACGCTTTCTTTTTCTTTTTTTGGCATTACTTCTGTGGAACATTACCTTTATTTCTAATGCGACATTATTAACGTTTGATCTATGTCTCTATTGTTCATTAGTTATATTTTACTTTTTGATTTTACGTGAACATGGTCAAGAGGTAAAATTCTTGTAGCTACGTATATATACTTGAAGCTAGGTCATAACCAACCAGAAATGAGTGAACGTGAAGGTATAAGTGATTGATCTCAAGCACAACAGAGAAATTTATGGATGTTCTGTAGCATCTTCAACTAATGATTAATTGACCACTTCTTAAACCATAGTGTTCCATAATGGTAAGGTGGAGTTAAACTTGGGAGTATTTTATTCTTCTTCCATATTTCATTTTTGTTTCCCCTTTTCCACAATTTATAATAATATTCACTTTTAAAGTATAAATCTTAAAAGAAGGAGATTTACCCAAAAAAACCTGAGCAAATTCTTCCAAACCATGAAGTGGAATTAGATAAACAAGCAGATTTAACTTCTAATCAAATCTTAAGTTCGTTATAAAATCACACGAGGATGGTAGCTTCTTTTCGATCTCTTGGATTATAGATCCGTCATTCTTGAATTGGAAATTCCCGTAGAAGTCGAACCCGTAAGCTTAAGCAACTCTCGACTACTCACAAATGAAAATGCATCTTTTGGAGTGGCATTGTCCGTTACGTTAGTCAATATATAAAACTAATTAAGTTGGCCTCACACAACAGCTTAAGCTATTGTGGTGAAACGGTCACTTAATATGGTATCAGAGTCTTTATGACTAAATGGTCGTGAGTTCAAATCCTACCACCCACCTATTATTCAGCACAAGGTAGAGTGGGCCTATGCAAGTTTCAAGTCCAAAGGGCTTTCACTTGAGGGAGTGTGTTAGTGAATATATAAAACCAATTAAATTGACCTCATACAACAACTTAAGCTATTGTAGTGAAACAGTCATTTACTACATTAAACGTAAAATGACCACAACTTAAAGCTATGTTGATTTTTGGGCAAAAATCACATTTTACTACTACGAAGTGTCAGATTTGTCCTCGTATTCTCCTATCAAAAGTCCTGAGCATGTAAAAACTTGTTTACGTACGTCATTCCTTTGCTTTGCCTTTTGATTGAATTAACACGTAGGCTCTCTTCAGTCAAACAGAGCCAAAAACATTTCGCTAATTGTTTCAGAAACAGCGAATAATTACCCCTTAAGATCTAGATTGAATCGAATACTAAGTGGTGGAGAACGACTTGAAAACTTTTGATGTGACTGTCTTGCTTGAACCGCCAAACATTGGATTGAGACTATGAATCTGTGGCATGTGAATTACATGTCATAATTCAAAATGAACAAATAATCTATTATAGGAAATTCAACCAAATCAACTTGACAACTCTAGAACATGGGTGGCTGAGCTAATAAAGAAAGAAAAACAGAGATTTAACTGGAGATAAACTACTCTCCTTTAACAAATTTTAGATCAAGATAAAGTTTTCTCATATTTAAGTATAAAATATAACACTTAGAAAGAGCTAATACTGTTAAATGTAATAATGAATTTTGATAATCAACTCAAGATAAACCATAAACTTATATAAACAATGATAATATAAAAATATACATGTTTTGTTATATCCATCTCTGCAGGAATAAATTGTTAAAAACTTCAAGTAAGTCCCTCGATCTTTGAATAAGTTATTCAATTTTAAATCATTTTTAACAAAAATTGTTTAAAATTAAGTATACAAATTTTTTGGCACATTTTTTTTAAATACACGAAACAGTCTAACGAGTCATTTTTTTTTTTTGAAGAAGAAAGTGGATACCATTACTCGAAGAATTATTTAAGCAGATGAAAAAAATCCAACAATTATTTACATTAACCTTGTTGGGTTTATCAAAAGCCTAATAGAGGTATCCTTTTTTTTTCATTAGATCTCCACTCATTTGAATTAGATCTATTATTGGACCATTTCTTTATCTTTATACCAGATCAAAGTTTAATTTTATTAACCTTAAATTTGAAAACTAATAATTAATAAATTTCAAATAGGAAGAAAATTCTAGCATTTTCTCCCTATTGGATAAGAGAATAAAAATAATATTGTATCTATCAACTTTTATAAACTATTTCATATAAAGATAACTGAAGTCTATCATTTAGTTCCGTAAGGTTTTCAATATTGGAAGATACCAAAAACTTGTGTTCTATGTGACACATTTCTACTACAATCTTCCATATTTAATAATATTACTAATATGAATGGGAAAATAGAGTGTGACAAATAATTTATAATGCACTATGTTTTATTTATAAGACTCAATTTCTCTTAAATTTATGCTAAATTAAAATAAAGAAGTTTGTTTTTCTCTTACTATGTGCTAAACTACACCAGAGAAAGCTTTAACAGGATTAAAACTTATATTCCCTTATGTCCTAATAAAACCTTGTAACATTTCAAGATACCTAAATGTGTCATGAGGTATAGGATCAAGTTCAAACTGTATTATGCCTAATAACTTGTGATATGCTTAAGAATGATACCAATCTTAAGACTATTACATATATTATGACAATTTAAAATAATATGTAGAACTAAGAACAAAACAATGATCATCTATATATATATATATAAACAATGTACTTATAATACATGAAAACAAAATTGCATTCTAGAGTAAATGCATAATTATCTCTAACTAACAATTTCAAAGGACTTCAAAATACCCATATTATAGATATGCATTTTAAAAATGGCAAGGTGAAGACATTTAGTCAGAGAATTAGCCAATATATGCTTAGTCAAAATATGCTTTACTGTAATGTAATCTTTTTGTACAAGTTCCTTTATGGTCAAATATTTGACCTCTAAAATCTTAAACACTATGATATTTATATTGTTGTTATTGAACAAAATTGCAAAAATATTTTCATAGTACAAATAGATAGGTCTAGCAAGTAAATTAGCGATAAATAGTTTAGAAATCAAATTTCTTAACCAAACTACTTATGAAGTAACCATAACATGCGACAAACTCTACATGTATAATGAAAGAGTTCATAAGCGTCTACTTAACACTTTTCCATTAAACGAAACCATTTGTAATATAAAGATACAACCTAATGTAGACTTTTTGTCATTTGGACAAATAGTAATGTTAGAATATCTGTCCCCAATCAGATATAATTTCTTAACTTTCTTATACTGATGCATATAATCTTTTATTCCTTGAATATATTTCGAAACTCATTTAACTACATTTTAGTGGTATATACTTGTGTATGATAAATATTTACCCAATAGTTTAATAATGAATGCAATATCTAGTCTAGTATAGAACTAAGCATACATCAGGCTGCCAACTCTACTATAATATAAAACATTCTTCATAGTCTCTCTTTCCATTTCGTTTTCTGGATATTGTGCCAAAAGATAATCTCTCTCACTGATGCAAGGTTTATAATAGATAATCTCTCTCATTGAGAGATTGGTGTTATGCAAGGTTTATAATTTTTCTTTGAATCCTTTGCAACATACTAATAAATGCTTTCTCATTTTTCTTTTTAGGTTTATATTTAATGCATCTTATTTATTTATTTTTGTTTATGGTGCTTACTTCATTCATATTTGGTCTTTAAGTTGTAATTTCACTTACTTAGAGTAAAAGGGATGAATGTAGACAAGTTTAGAATGATTTGAAGTTCTTTTGACCAAGTTATGGAGATGGAGAGCAAGAACACGACCTAGTACACATCTGGGTACTTTCCTTTATTCTCCATTATTTATAAATTTCATCTTACATGGTTGTGTTTGAAGAGTTTGAGGCATGTTGATAGATTATGTGTGTTGCACACCCATGTTTAAGAGGTAAATGCCTGTTTTGTATGCTAATGAATTCGTACTCATATTTTGGGTCATGTTTATAAACATGTTCACTTTGAATGAGACTTCATGTTTCTTTTAAGTACTCGACCTAGTACACAATTGTGTATTTGTCCTTGTTTCCACCTAAATATAAAATTTGAATTTTAAAAGACAAAACAAGGAAGCAAATAGAAGAGAGGTTTTGGAGGCACAATTCAATGACCTAAAATGGTAAAGGAAACTAAAAACAACAAGGAGACATATTTGGAGTGTATTTCCCTCGATCTAAAGCGAATCTTGTGATGATTAAAAGGGAATTCATCATGTTTCTTTTAGTTTCCTATTTTTCCTTTAGTTTTGATATTATGTCTTCCGCGAGGAGTTTTTAAATAAGCTAATGCAACTATAAAAGTTTTAATCGAAAAGAGATTTATATTAATCAACATGGGATTAGTTGCTAATAATCTTAATAAAGATATTAACATAATTGAAGAATTTCTATGGTCCAATGGACTTTAGGTTAGATTGAAGTGTCAAGACTTAGAGGGATTCATTATCAGGGTACTATCATGTTTATTAATTGTTTCTTGATTTAATATTTGTTCTAGTTAGTTATTTATATTGATTTGTCTTATTTTATTGCTTTAATTTTGATTTTGATCAATCATCATCGTCATATTTTGTCAGTTAACTAATAGGAAAAAAGGGTTAATATTAGTATACAAAGTCTCTATAGGATCAATACTTGGTACTTTATAAGCTATACTATAAAGTGATAAGTACACTTGCTTAGAAAAATCTATACGGTAGAACATTGAACATCAAGTTTCTGGCACTGTTACTAAAGACTAGGATATTAGGAATAATTTCTATTAATATAGCCATTATTCTTCTTATTCATTTGTTTTATTTTATTTTTAATTACTGGATTCTCTTTATTTTATCATTATTTTAGGAGCTCAACTCACTTATGACCTAAAATAATGCACCTGAGTTTATTGAAGAAGATATTGAAATTGACAGAATATGTTTTCATAACCTTGGAACAAGACCTAGACATACGCAAGAAGAGTTAGATTGAGAGTTTAAAGTCGAGCAACCAAAAACCTTGGTTGAATCGTAGAGGACCATATTGAATATACGAGACCATTGTTAATTGGAATTGAATCTGGTATTTTCAAGCCAGTTGTTACAACAAATAATTTTGAGATCAATCCAAATATTATTAAGATGATATAGTAGTGTAAAAAAGTAAGTCATGATGTGATGTGGAAGATGAAAACATTATTTGATGAACATCAATTTGAGAAAGATAGAAGGGAAAAATTGAATTTTGAAATTGGTAGTGGAAATTCGTTTTTTGGTTTCCGTGGTTATTGTGAAAATGTTGAAGGTGTAAATGGTAGTGTAGTAGTACTGGTAGTATTCCATCTCAGGATCATGAAGAATCTAATGTGAGGAAGAGAAAAAGGCAAGTGACTAGTTTCTTTGCACCACGAACAACTCCTAGAGCCCAACCTTCAATTCGTAGTGCAATGCAATCAAAAGATGCGGTTCACAATGTCAATATGGCAGTAGCTAGATGGTGGTATGATACAGGTTTTTCATTCAAGGCTTCTCAGTCTTATTATTATCAACCTATGATGGATGCAATAGCCTCTTATGGTCCAGGATACAAAGGTCCTTCGATTGATGAATTAAGAGGTAAACTTTTGAGTTGTGTTATTTCTGAAATTAGAAGTTATTTGGCTAAAAGAATAGTGAATTGGGGTACTTATGGATGTTCAATCATGTCTGATGGTTGGACAAATAGGAAACAAGAGCCTATTATAAATTTTTTGGTTTATTCTACAAATGGCTTTATGTTTTTGAAATCTATTAATGCATCTGGCCTTATTAGAAATACTAGGACTTTGTTTGCAATATTTGATAAAGTTGTGAATGAAGTAGGGCCGGAAAACATTATTTAGTTTATTAATGACAATGATTCTGCTTATAAAGCGACAGGAAAAAGGTTACAGAATACTTATAATTCATTTTTTTTTACTCCTTGTGCTGCACATTACATTGACCTAACACTGGAGAATATAAGGGATCCTAGCTATTTTCTTGTTATTGATGAGACTATATAGAAATCTAAAAAGGTGACAAAGTTCATTTATAATAGTGCATGGGTATCGAATTTGATGATAAAGGAATTTACCAATGGTAAGAATTTGTGTTGTCCTGCTGTGACAAGATTTGCCACAAATTTCTTATCACTTTAGTTTTTTGTTTCTATGAAGAAAGGGTTAAGACAAATGTTTACAAGTGATAAGTGGATTGCATTTTAGTATGCTAGGTCTAATGCTAGAGTGGAGGTTTGTAATATTATACTGGAAGATAGAGAATTTTGGTCTTAATGTCAATTTTATCCGAGTTGGTGAGCCTTTGGGGAGGGTGCTTCGCTTGGCTAATAGTGAAGAAAAGCCAACAATGTGTTATATTTTTTATGCCATAGAGAGAGCGACGGAAGCAATCAAGGCCAATTTGAAACATAGGCCTTCTTTATACATACCATATCTTTCAATTATTAATGCGAGAAGGGAAAGAGATCCTTCTTCTCCATTGTTTGCAAGTAAGGCATTTTTGAATCCTAATGCCTATTTTAAACTGGATCTTACTAAGCAAGCTGAAGTTAATAGAGGAACGTTTTTAACTAATACAAAAATTGTTAGCATTGACGCGACGCAAGATCTTTTAAGCTCACAAATGGAGCTTTACAAGTTGTCTTATGGGGATTTTGGAATGTCGATTGCAATTCGAAAAAGAGGAAAACTTTCTTCGGGTATTAAGTGTTTCTTTTTCTTATTTGTTGAAAATTAATTATTACTTTATTTTGTTTATAACACTACTTTTGTTGCTTATGACTTACAGTTTCTTGGTGGGATCAATCTAGAAATGGTGTTCCAGAATTGAAAAGGTTTGCAATTCAGATTTTAAGTCAATCTGTGAGTGTAACAGGCTGCGAACGAAGCTGGAGCACATTTGAATTTATTCACTTG
>JANZXV010295257.1:0-15009 GCA_027576455.1 Erythroxylum roigii | reverse complement strand
CAACTTTAGATTTTCGTGCATATCTTAAGCTATAGAGCTCCGAATAGGGTGATTCTTGTTCCTACATAAACTAGAGACCTAGAGTTACCTCTTTCAAGAATTCAATTGTAGTCTTGTGATCTTTGTTTTGAGGGCTCGCCTTTGTGGCTTGAATTGTGATTGGATTTAGGGTTTTCGTGTGGGTTAAGGAGTTTAGAAATCTCGCTTGTGTTCTTGTGCTTAGATTGTGATTCGACCGTTGGGCTTCGGGAACGGGGCCCAACAGAATTTGTCTATTACTTCTTCAGCGTATTTTTTCTGATGCACAAAGATCCCATCACTCCTTTGATCTATCTCCAACCTAGGAAGAAGCTCATCTTTCCCAAATCTGTCATCTGAAATTCTGACTTCATCATCTCCTTAAACTCATCGATTAGCTTTTCATGTGTTCCAACAATCAATATATCATCAACATGTAAAGAACAAATCAGCTTCTCTTTACCTCTATTTTTTACATACAAAGTCGCCTCACTCTTGCTTCTTGAGAAACCATTTTGGATTAGATAGCCATTGATCCTTGAATACCAAGCTCTTAGAGCTTGTTTCAAACCATACAAGGCCTTTACAAGCTTATAGACCTTCTGCTCCTCTCCTTTCTTCACATAGCCTTCGGGTTGCTTTAAATACACATCTTCATCAAGCATTCCATTCAAGAAAGCACTCTTCATGTCCATTTGATGAACTTCCCATCCCTTATTTACAGCCAAGGCCAGCAACAATCTGATAGTGTCCAACCTTGCTACTGGTGCATATGTATCCGTATAGTCCACTCCATACTCTTGCTTATAACCCCTCACAACAAGCCTAGCTTTATACTTGTTGATTGTTCCATCGGGATTCATCTTCTTCTTGTAGATCCACTTGGAATCAACCACCTTAGTGTCGGATAAGGGTAGATCCACCAGCAGCCATATTCCATTGTCTTCAATAGCTTTCATCTCTTCATCCATTGAGCTTTGCCAAACTCCTTTCTTAATTGCTTGCTTGTAAGTCATTGGTTCTCCTTCAGCTACAAATGCATACTCCATCAAAGTTAGATCTTCATTAATCTCTTCAACAGCTGCATTATACCTGAAATCAAACAAAGGGTTAGTTTCATTATAAATGGAGGCCAAGTCTCTTGTCTTGTGAGCACTATTCGAGCTTGATGACTCCTCCTCTGAATCTGAATTTGCTCCATCACTTCCTGAGCTAGATGAGTGCTCCTCCTCAAGACCTTCATTTCCAGCTTCATTGGACCTTGATGGAACGGACTGATCTGTCTCCACTGGTGATCCATCCCCATCTGCATTGTTCAGCCCATCTCCATCATTGTTATCTGCATTGTTTCCATTTTCTGCACTGTTGTCATCTGCTGCATTTTCCTCTGTTTGTTCAGCTTCATTTGCATCATTCAAAGGCAGCCTAAGTTCCATTTTTCTGAAATTTCCAGCTGCTGATTCTTCCCAATTCCATGCCTCACTTTCATCAAATTTCACATCTCTTGACACCATCATTTTCTTTGTTTTGGGATCATAGATTCTATAGCCTTTGGATTCAGTGCTATATCCCATCATTATTCCCCTCATTGCCTTTTCATCCAGCTTTGTTCTCCTTGCTTCAGGTATGTGCATAAAAGCCACACAACCGAACACTCTAAGATGACTCACTTTCGGTTTAATGCCAAACCATTCCTCAAATGGTGTTTTCTCCTTCAATGCTCTAGTTTTCATACGGTTTTGTAAGTACACAGCAGTGGAACATGCCTCAGGCCAATAACTTCTTGGCACTTGCATCTCAGCCAACATAGCTCTTGCCATCTCCATGATTGTCCTGTTTTTCCTCTCTGATACTCCATTTTGCTGTGGAGTATAGGCTACTGAAAATTGATGATGTATGCCTTCCTTTTCAAGATAATTCTTCAATTCATTGGATACATACTCCCCTCCTTGATCACTTCTCACACACCTCACTTTCTTGCCACTTTGTCCTTCAGCTTCAGCCTTCCACTTCTTAAACATGCCAAAAACCTGATCCTTACTCTTCATGAAATAGATCCAAGTGTACCTTGAGACATCATCAATGAACTCTACATAGAATCTGCTCCCTCCGGCTGATGGTATACTCATTGGTCCACAAACATCCGTGTCAACCAATTGTAGCTTCTCCTTGGCTCTCCAATCACTTGTGGGGAAAGGTAAGACATGGCTCTTCCCTTTAGCACACGGCTCACACACATTCTTCAGCTTGCTACTCAATTTAGGCAGCCCATGAACCAGCTCTTTCCTTTGCATTTCAACAATATAATCCACATTTCCATGTCCATATCTTCTATGCCACAAATGTGTCATTTCTGTCATCGATGTGGCAGCAAAGACTCCATCCACTTCAGCCATTCGAAGCTTAAAAACTCTATTTACCATAGCTACTTTGTGAACTAGCTCTCCATGATCATTGAAAATTCTGCACATGTTATCTTCAAAATGCACCTTGTAGTTTTTCTCCAGAAGTTGTCCTACACTGATCAGATTTTGATCTAACTGTGGAATGTAATATACCCCTTCGAGTATGGTATTTCCAGCCTTAGTGAGCAACTCCACATTCCCTTTCCAAGACACTGGTATGATGTCTCCATTTCCAATCTTCACAACTGTGTTCACATCATGGTTTGTTTCAACAAAAGCTTCCTTCCTCTTTGTCATGTGGTTGGAACAACCACTATCAATCAGCCATTCTCCTCCCTTCTCAACATTTCCCTCATTTCCACAAAGCTTGACCAGTGAAGCTTGATTTTCTGGTAGATGCAAGGTCTCCACCATAAATAGACTTTCTTCATTCATTGACTTTTCGGTTGGTTTAGTGGGCTGTGAAGTTCCAGGTTTTAGCTGTGAGGTAAGTTGAGTGTTTAGACACATTTCTGAAGGGTTTTGAGTAACTTGAGTGATATTTTGTGGCATTGGTGGCAAAAGGTTTGGGTTTTGGTTGTTCATTGGTTGGTATTGTGGCTGTTGTAAGTAGTTAGGTTGTGACATGTAAGGATGGCTCATTTGTGACTGATTTGGTTGATGTAGAGACATTTATGGTTGGTGTTGATAGGGCTGTAAAGTTTGAGTCTTTCCCAAGCTGCCAACATGGTGTGTTTGGTGTATTTGATGATCAGGGGAGTTGTGGTAAAGTCTGGTTTGATTTGGCATTGGATTAGGAGAGGTGTTTTGTCTTAGGAAAGGATGGATTGGAGGGGATTTTTCATAGATGGGGCTTTGGGGGTTTTGTTGTTCGGATTGCCACCTTGCATAGCACACTCTTCTTGAATGTCCCCTCTTCCCACAATAGATACAATCTGCATTTTCATTCCAAAAACACTCCTCAGCTCCATGGTTAGTTTTTCCACAGAACTTGCAGCTAGGAAACATGCCCCATTTTGATACTCTAGCTCCACTTTGCATCTGATTTGTATTGCTAGAAAAGTAGTTCATGGTTTGGTGGTTTGGATAAGGCATAGCTGTTTGATGTTGAGGTTGAGGATAAGTTCTAGGTTGCTGATTTTGCATTTGAGATTTGTAAGAGGGCTGCTGTGGATAGGGTAGTGTTTGGTACTGATTTTGGTGGTTTTGTGGGAGAGTTTGTGACTGATGGTGAGTTTGGGAATGCATGAGGCTTGATTCAGGAAGGTTTTGGTTCAGATTTCTGGATTGGGTTATGAAAGGTGGAGTTTCTGCTACCTTAAATCTTTCAGCTTTCAAGGCAAATTCCTCACCTTCTCTTCTCACTCCATGCCTCTCCTCATGCATTTCTAGAACATTAAAAACTTGCTCCAAGGTAACAGAAACAGGATCATTACTAAATTGCCATTCAACAGGAGCTATACTAGCTTCAAACCTTAAAGGTAATCTACTCAGAAATTTGTCAACTAACCTTTCCTGATTTGTATTTTCTCCAAACTCCTTCAATTGTTGAACCAGCCCCATGAATCTCATCTTTGCAGCAGCTACATTCTCTTCATCTTTCATGGAAAAATTCTCAAAACTTCTCATAATGGCTTGCTTCTTTAGTCTCAAAGATTGTGCAGAACCTACATGCTCTAGCTTTAAAGTTTCCCACAACTCCTTGGAGTTCTTGCATCCGGCATGCCTCAAAAGAATAGTCTCACTCACCACTGATCTTAAGAAGATGAGTGCTTTGAAGTCTTTATCTTTGTCTTGTCTCACTCTTGTAGCTTGTAGTTCTGTCATGTTTTCTTCTTCTCCAAAATCAGCAACTCCTTCATTAACAACATCCCAACACTCACAGATTCTGAGGCAATCTTCAACTCTTAATGCCCATGCTTTGTAGTTTTCACCTGTTAAAATAGGTATATTTGCTTGAATACTTTGCAAGCTCATTGCTGGAATGTTTATCCCAGCCATGTTTTGGATTTGTCCAGGTTAGGTGAACCTTGGAGCTCTGATACCACTGTGGGCTGTGGGCTTTGAGTTGGATAAACCCGGTCCAACTTTAAGTAAACAACAATTAACCCTTAATCAAAGGTTCTCCACCAAAGAAGGCTCCTCCCCTTTGTCGAAAGCAGCTGCCTTTAGGGTTGAAAAAAAGGGATTTGTGAAAGCTTCTTACTTTCTCCTCTCTGCTGGCCAGGAACGCAGCTCCCTTGAAGATTCGAAGATGGATCCTTCTCTGGTCAGTCAATCGACTCCTAAGGTAAGTTCACAGCTACTGATTCCTTGAGGCACGTTTCTTCCTTTAGAGTTTGAAAGTTTCTGCCTTTGGGTTCGATGATGAAAGTTTCTGATGAAAGTTTCTTCCTTTATGGCTAGAAGGTGGGAATCGATGGAAAGTTCGTTCCTTGGGGCTTGAAGATGGGAAATCTGCTTCAAATCAAAGGTGTGTTTGCTGTAGATGGTTTCCGATTAATCTCCTCCTTGCTTCCTGCTCTGAAATCTGAGTGTACAATACGTGTATGTTGCTGCTTCCTCACTCGAATCTGTGTATGTTTGGTTGAGAAATGTAAATGGTAGTGTTTTGTTGGGTCTGTGTTGAAAATGAACTTCTGGACTAACTTCCTGGTTTGTGTATGTGTTTTGGTTTGGGTATGTCGATAGATAATGTGTTGTGAAATGTAGAAAGTGTGTAGATGAACTTATCCCTCACCTTTTTAAAACCATAAACATAACTTCAGGTTTTCTTCTTCACAAAACAGAAACTACACTGCTTTCAAGGAACTCACAAGAATCTTGCTGCTACAACTAGAAACATGGCTTTGTAAAGCTTTTGTAAAAGAAATACAACTTGAACAACACTAGAGATAACAGGACTGAACTGAAACTTGAAGAAAATAATGACTGGAACAAAACTCGTATATGGACTGAATTTTTGAACTCAAGAAAGAACTCAACAGCTCACAATCTGAAACATAAAAAATAAGATAAGCAAAAAACATGAAGAGACTTGAAACATGAACTGAACTTTTGTATTTGATGTGTTCAGATTTTGAATACACTCTCTCTTTTTTCTTGTTTGAAACATAAAACATGAGCTTCATATATAGGCTCTTTGCAACTGATACATTTTCTGATAATACTGAAAAGTAAGAACAAGAACCAAAGGTTAAAAACTAGTCTAGTACAGAGTTTCTGCATTTGGCTAAACAATAAACTATCCAAATTGTCCTCTTTACTAAAATAGAAAGTTGAAAAATCTTCATCATTTAATGCTTCTGCCAACAAGGACTGACATCCATATTTGTTTTTCTGACCCTGAAAGTGAAATGCTCGGTAGATTAAACTTGCTGCACTTGTTTTGCTTTTCTCCAATAAATCTTGATTATGCTAATTAATCCAACTTGCTTTGCTGTACTTGTTTTGCTTTCCTGCTCTGCACTTCTTCTTTCTTGCTGCACTTTGCTGGTTTTTTTTAAAACTGAACAGCTACTTCAATTTGCTCCAAATTCCCTCAACTTTTTCTCTTCTTGATCTTCAATTTTCAGAATTTGATTCCTTGAGCATATAACATTCTGAATCATTCCCAAAATCAGTAACTCAATTCTTCTGATGAGCCTAGGAGACTTCAACCCAAAACTCACCTTCTTCTTCCTTTTTAACTTGATCTTCTTCTTAATTTTCACTGACAATGCCAACTCCTCTACCATTTTTATCATTTCAGGCTGCCCAAGACAACCCAATTCAACAGTATCAGAGTTGCAGTAGTCCCTCGTAAGTCACCTGAAGCACCTCACCATCAAGCTCCACGCTGGTCCTCAACGGCGAGCTGAGATCGATGTCAATGACGATTCGTGCGTATCTTCCTAATTGAGCTTGCAAAGTTGTTTCATTAATTTTAACCGTATTTGTGACCAGATTTCCCATAGCAGTGAGAATCCCTGGATGATCTTGTGCAATAGGGAGGTCTGGGAATCAAATCCATGCTACCGCGCAGTTGATCTGTCCTTGCGTCGGTCGGAATGTAGGCAACCACCATTGCATGGAAAACACTTGCCTATAGATGGGCCATGGTCCATCAGTCAGTGCATGAATGTGTTCAGCATCTTCCAGGAACTACACGAGGAAGAAGTCGTGTTCCATGTCTACTATTTTCATAGGTCCCCTTGGTTTCCACAAGCCTTTTAGTCGGGAGCTGAGTATTTGGTAACCTATCTGGCGTCCTAGGAGCTTCACTACTACAGCTTTTGTCCATTGATGATCTAGCTTTTCCTTAAAAGTTTGAGACAACTTAATTCCTCCCCCTAGCTCGTCAGACAGGTGTAATATATCACCTTCTTCGAGTTATATTGGTTCCTCGGCAGGCTAGTCATTGTCTTCCACTGCTATGACTTCTACCGGATCCCCAGTTACGGTAGTGTTATAGGACGGCTTCGGACTTGGCGGAGTTTCCTCCTCCCGCTTCCGCGTTCGCCCGCGTTTAGGTAGATGCCCCTCCTAGTTGAGGAACTCCACGTGAGGCCCAGCGTGCTTGTAGGAAAGGGCCAAGACTCTTGAAGAGAAACAGACAACAAGGAAAGGAATACTAATGTGAGATCCTGCATACTTCTTCAAATTCTGCTATATAGTTTATCAAATTCTCTATATGTATCCGTTTGATCTTCTAATGTGAGATGTTGCATGTGACGTTATAGTGGGTATGTGAGTTGTAACATATACAACATTTCTTATCGATTCCTTTTTAGTAATTTCTCAAATCCTTTACTAGAGACAATCTTGTCTTCTTTAGCGGGGTTCCCTGTTAACGTAACCCAGTTGCCTTCCTATTTGAATATCATGGTGCGGGCTGGAAAGTTCCAAAGCACATCGTTTAGTTTTACAAGAGACTGCACACCCAATATAATATCATGACCTTCTAGAACTATCACCCGTATGTTGATCATAAATTTGGTCCCATACATACTCTATGCGAACCTTTTATATAGTTGATGGCATCTCAATTTTGATTTAATTCAATAGTGATGTGTAACGCTGACACCTCCTATATTTGTCTTTGGCTCCTTTTGGTGATGGCTTCATCCACAAAATTGTGGTTGCTTCCACAGTCTATTAAGATTTGTAATGTTCTTCCTTGATTGTTGGCCCCCGGAAATTTTTTTCCTCTAGTTAAGCATGATTTAAAAGAATTTTGAGGTTTTAATAGATTAAATTTATAGAGTTAATTATTATGTCAAGGTTAGTAGGGGGTTATTGTGTGGGTTAATGGAATTAAAGTGTTAAGGTTATAAGAATGTTCAAGGGTATTTTTGGCAAGACACTTAAGGCTAAAAGAACATAAGCCTATAAGAAACAGTAAAATGGACTTTTTGGACTCATTAAGGGTATAAAAGGAAGAAAAAAGTGTGGTCTTGCGTTTTAAGAAGAGAGAAGAACAAAAATTGAAGAGAAAAAGAGAGAGTGTCATGAAGAAGAGAGAGACATACGAAGAGAAAGAGAGAAGGAGAGAAATAAGAGAAAAACAAGCTAGGGTTTCAATTGTCTTAGCCTTGAAAAGAAATTTTGAGGTTGTTCAAGAAGGGCTGTAGAGGAAGAGAAAAGCTTCCATTTGAGCCAAAGATATCTTCATTTGGAGAAGAATCAAGGTAAGATCACTTTGGATATTTTGGATTTTTGGAAGGAATTTAGTTCATGAAGTTTAGAAAATGCATAGGTTTAAGTATTCTAGAACCAATTTCAGTGATTGTGCATTGTGGGATTTTCAATTGGAAACCCTATTGAGTGGGATTTTTGTTATTTGTATAAAGGGATCAAAAGAGGCAAAAGGAATAAGAGAAGAGACATTTTAAGCAAGTCTATAAGCAAGGAAATCAAGGTGGGTAAATGTTTATAATAGAGTAAATAAGCCACTAATGTTTTCTTTGAATCAAAGAAGTTTCATGATTTCAATTGCATCATAAATATTGCATTTATTACTCTTTGAATGCTTTGAGAAAGTGCTACATGTTGGTATATGAATTGTGTGAATGATTTATGAAATGAAAAATAGAAATGATTTTGAAATGATATCAAGCTTATGAAATCAAGTTTTCGAAAAAGTGCCATTTTGGGCAACACGTTTACAAGTTATGAAATATATGTTATATGGGTTTGTGGTGGTACCCTAAGTTAAGTCACGTGCACGTTGATCAAGTTAAAGGCTTCTCCCGCCTGCCCACTAGTGGCATGGAGCTCCTTCAGGGACTCCCATAAGTTTACGGCTATGCAAAACCATTATGTGGGATTGCGTTAGTAGGTTCTGCTCACGACTACACAAGACCCTTATGGGAAATGTGTAGTACATTTTGTTTTGGATCCACCCAAACCATTTTTGATGTGCTTATGTGTTTATGTTATGTGAACAAGTTTGATGCATTCATGTTTTGTAGTTTGAGATTTTGACTACATGATGAGAATTTAAGAAACATGTGCTTATGAACCCAATGAGAATTTTCTATGACAAGTAAAGGTTTTCAAAGGTTTTGCTTATTTTTTTTATTACAAACTGTTACCCACGAGCTTTTAAGCTCATCCCGTTTTTGTCCCATCTTCTGGTGATAGCTAAGAGATCAAGTGATCAAGAGCCTGAGGGAATTACTTCAAATTTGCTATTTTGTATTTTAAGTTGGTTTTGGGAAAGCACAATGTTTTAGTGCATTTATTTGATTACGAACCTTTTTGTAATTTGAGATTTGAGACGATGATGTAATGTGGCTTGGAATGCCATTAAAGTTTTGTATAATGTGTATGGACGATGTTGAGTTGGAATTTTAGGATATTTGAAGAAGTTGTCAACTTGAGATGATTATCAACTTGAGTTGATGATTTTGAGCATGACTTGTTGATATATATATTTATATATATATGAGATCTTATGGAAAAGAAAATAGGAATTATGGACGATGAGAATTAGAAGTAAGTAAGGAGTCAAATGAGTAGAGGTTAAAGAGGTTAATCAAGTAAAGTTGGTGAGTTAAATGGTTATGCTTATGACTTTCCAAGTTGGTACGTTGAAAATTTCTAGTTTTTCATAGGGGAAAATTCGTATTTTGGCTTCAGGAGAAAAATTGTATTGATCTAGGCTAAATTAGATAAAGTTGTCTTCTAAAAAGTTGTAGCTTGTCTTTCTAGCTTTCCAATGATATATAGTATGAAATTTTCGGACATCTGAGTTGAAAGGTGTGATCCTTATAAGTGGAGATGCTCAGGAGTACAGACTGTATCTTCTGGTGATGATGTGTATCTTTTGTGATGACGTGTATCGTCTGGTGATGACGTGTATCTTTAGTGATGACGTGTATCATTTGGTGATGACGTGTATCGGACCTCCTAATGAGATGATTCTTGTCTCTGAATAAACTAGAGACATAGAGCTACATATTATCTGAAGGAATTGAATTTTAAGTCAGTCCCTAAGACTTTCAAATTCTAGATGGAAGTTGAGTATAGTGTACTATTTCAGTTTAATAACAGTCCGAAAATGTTTGAGCTATAACTTTTATATTTCTGAACCAAATGGAATGATCTTGATGTCATTAGAAACTTAAGACAAAGAGGGAACAAACGTTTTGAAGGAATCAATTTAAAATTCCAGTTTGAGGTTTCCCAAAATTTATGCGGAAGGACAGGAAAGTGAGTTTGTTTTTTATGTTTGACTAGTGTGAGCACGCCAACCTTGTGAGATGACAACTAATGAGGATTCATGGAAATAACCCTATAGGATAATACGCTCACGTTTTATGACTTTGAATGTTGGACTTCGGAAACGGGGTCTAACAGTTATGGTATCAGAGAAAGAGTTGGATTCCGAAAATGGGATCCATCATTGATGCTTGCCTTTCACTCTCATCTGTTTATAGTCTCCTTTCAGTCTCTATTCCTATTATTACTTGAAAAAAAATGCTAGGAAGGGGTACGCCTTCTTCCTTCTATGTGCTCAATACCTTTTCAGTCCCCTCACGCTCCTCTTTTTCCTCAACCATCAATAATTGAAATTGTTTCCTCTTATATTTGTGGCCGGGAACGTATTGTTTGTCACACTAAAAGCAAAAGCTCTTGTCTTGCTTATCATTAAATTCCTTAATGTTCATCATTTTGTTTGACGTGGGTTCCTCACAGTTTTCACTTTGAAAGGAATCCTTGTTGTCTGTAGTAGCGGCAATAGGCCTTTACCCTCAGGTTGTTTTTCTTGACCTTTGGAATGCATAAGTTCCTTCTCCCACTGTTTGATGCACTCAATCCCACTACATTATGGGTTACCTTTTGGATATATGAGATCACAATAGCTGATATCACCATTTCCTATCTCCTGATGAGTACGTAGGCTTATTGGAGACTTTAAGGATCTAGTGGTTTAACCATTAGCCCCAGTTTCGACTTAAGTCCTTTAACGAATAATGTTATGAGGTATTCCTCCGTAAGCGCCAGTTTATTGGAATGTTTATCGAACTGTGCATAATATTCCTAGAGTGTTCCTTCTTGACATAAGTCTTTTAAATCCCCCACAAGGTCCTCAAATATTTCTTCATCGTCACAGCAAAACTTGAACGATGAGAAGAGGAAGAAAGAAAATATCTATATTCAAGTTACTATCTCTAAAACATACTAGTTATAATGTACGATAAAGGAAGAAATCCCAACAATTAATCTTACATCTATAATTAGGGGTCTAAGAATATATTAACACTTGTACAATCCTAGCAATTATGGAGAAAAACTGCAACACTACTCCTCAAGTTAGTGCATAGATGTCATGACATGCTCAACTTGCTAAGAAATTTTAAGAACACATGATTTAAAACTACATCGGTAAGAATGTCAGCTAATTTATCCTCATACTGAATCTTAGGCAACTCCACAATTTTTTCATCCAACTTTTTATTAATAAAAAACCTGTCAACTTTAATATGCTTTGTTTGATCATGTTGGACAGTATTGTGAGCTGTATCACAAGCAACTTTTTTGTCAAAATATAGACCAATTGATTACTTCAGTGAATAACCTAAATCTTGTAAAATTAGTCTAAGCCATAAAACTTCACAAAGACTAAGTGTTATTCCTCTGAAGTCAACTTTCGCATTTAAATGAGTAACCATGTTTTATTTTTTTACTTCTCCATATGACCAGGTTACCACCTACAAATGTGAAGTAGCCAAAAGTTGATTGTCTATCTTTTATTGACCTAGCCTAATCAGCATTATATACACATTTATACTTTGCCAATCTGTATTTTTTAGTAAATAAAACTCCTTTACCTAGAGTAGATTTTAGGTACCTCAAAATTCTCATAATTTTCATTCTATGTTATTCTCCAAAATTATTCATAAACTGACTAATAATACTCAAAACATAAGCAAGGTCAAGTCTTGTGTGAGCCAAGTACACTAGCCTTCTAGCAAGCCTTTGATATCTTCCTTTATCAACTGGTATTTGGTTTCTTCTACACATAACTTCACATAACTTCAAGCTTTCCTCAACTGATGTATCAGTTGGTTGATATACTAACATACTAGTTTCCTGTAATAAGTCTAATGCATATTTTCTTTAGGGTAGAAAATTTCCTTTCTTCAATCTAGAATCTTCAATTCAAAAAAAAAAAAATTTAAGCAACCAAGATCTTTCATTTCAAATTCTCTAGACAGGTATTCTTGTAGTGCCTTTCTCTCTTCTGGATCATCTCTTGTAACCGCAATGTCACCAATATATATAATAAGAGCAGTGATTTTACCTTGCCTTCTTTTCAAGAATAAAGTGTGGCCAAAATTGCTTTGATGATATCCGAAAGTTATTTTACACTTTAAGAACCTTCCAAACCATGCTTTTGGAGACTGCTTCAGCCCGTACAATGATTTCTTCAATTTTCAAAGCTTTTTACTCTACCTTTTTGCTACCATACAACATGGTGAAAGTTGTAAAAAGATTTCTTCAGACAAGTCACCATGCAAAAAGGCATTCTTTACAACAAATTGTTGCAAAGACCAATCCAAGTTTGCAACTAGGAATAACAATACTTAACAATATTGATTTTAGTTACGAGAGCAAGTATCTCTGTGTAATCAATCCCATAGGTTTGGGTATATCCTTATACCACCAATCTTGCTTTGAACCTTGCCATCTGCTTTATACTTTATAGTGTAAACACATCGACATCCAACTACCTTCTTTCCTGGTGGGAATTTAATAATTTCCCAAGTTCTTTTTTTTTAATAAAAAGTTCATTTCCTCATTCATTACAGGTCTTCACTTAGGAACATCTAAAGCTTCTTGCACACTATTAAGAACAACTACAACAAATAATTGATTTACAAATGACTTATTTGATTCTAAAAAAAATTATTATTTGACACATAATGACTCATAAGATATTTAACTTTACTTGAAATTTCAGGTTCATATGTAGGCTCAGGAAAACCTCTAGTAAGACACTCTAGTAGTTGTTTTTTGGGTGGCTCAAGGTTAGGAACATGAACATCCTCAATAAATTATTGGTGTGGTATATTAATGAGAGTCCCAACTTTCACACTTGATGGACCAACATCCTACTCTTTAGTAGTTCCTTCTTATTCAATATCCTCTGATTCAATAGCCCCTTCCTGCTCCTCTTCATGTTCCAAATGATTATTATCACCATCACTAACATCATTACCATATGAAAAATGACAGTCACTTTCACACTCCCCCTAAAGTTCATAAATTAAGAATCTGAATTTCCTTCTTGTACTCTCCCTATAGTTCAAACTCAGAGAAATACATTGTATATTCATGAAAAACTACATCCATTGTGATGAACATATGTTTAGTTGGAGGATGATAACATTGGTACCGCATACCTAAGAAAAACACATCGTAGGGCTCGTAAAGTTAGCTTATTGCATTGATGCACATGGATATGCACAAATGCTACACATCCAAAAATATGAGCAGGCAAATTTGGTATTGTTAGAGTAGCTACAACATTAGTGAGAACCTGAAATGTGTTTGAAATTCAATTGAACAAGAAGGAGTTTGATTAATTAAATATGCAACAAAAGAAAAAGCTTCTTGATATGTGCTAAATTGTTAATATATTTAATCATTTACACTTAGCGATTATTGACATAAAAATACTTAAGATACTCACTTTAATTCATATTTGATTTTAGGTACAATTTGAGAGCAAAGAAACTAAAGTGAGTCAAAAATATCCCATTTAGGACATTTTCCGAAGATCAGTACTCGTTTGTCTTCATGGAGTGGACAAAGAAAATTAAAAGACGAAAATTGGAAGACAAAGAAGGAGAAAAATTTTAATGCAATCAGAAAAAAGAGATAAAAGCGACAACGTATAAAGCCAAAACGCATAGCAAAGGTGAATAGCGTGAAAAAGGAATTGAGGAGCATATTAATTTGTCCAATCACAACAGGCAGGGTTTTTGAGAGAGCAAATTAAATTAAAAGCATAGGAGCCAGCAGCTACAAAAACAATGACACTACAAGGGGAAGTCACGCAACAGTACCGAGGAGAGAGGAATAAAGCAGCAATAGAGCAATAAATTAGAAGCTGATTAGAGAGAAATGCAAATTAAGAGCCAAAGTGGGAAAACATGAGGCGACAATTAATTTAAATCAAGTGGAGATCACGCACAAGGAGAATCAACAGTACAGAGAACAAGCAAATGAGACACACGCAACAAATTAGCTAGACAATGGAGCGTGGAATCAAGTGGAGGAGACAGTTGGAGAAACGTAACTGGCACGATGAGGAATTTATAAGCAGAGACACGCAATAAAAGAGAGAATTGAACTAGGAAGAGAGGGGCAGTGTTGGAGCTGGGCATAGACGCGAGAACGCTACAACAAGTGTGGACGCGCAACGCAAGCTAGCGTTGTAGTGCATAGACAGGGCAGCTGCGTCCCACGAGACGTTGGCGTCGTTTTGATGCTTCAGGCAGTAGACAGCTGTGAGGCTCAAACAGAAAAATAAATTAGCTAGAGGAGACCAGCGTGAGAGGAGCAGCTCTTTAATTTGTCCCATCAAAAGGGAACAGTGTGGTGGCTACAAGAGGAACAAATTAACAAAGAAGCATGTAACAGACAGTGGAATGGCGTGGATGGGCTGAAACATTTGGGATTTTCAGTTAGGGATAAAGATGGGGCTGAAGTAATTTATTTGAAAAGACTCATGAAGAGGTAGGCATCCCGACACCGGTTCGGAGGTAATATCGGCGCCGATGACCTGAGTTAAGTATTTTTCAATTATTTTGTTGTTTCTTTCTCTCATTAGGAATTAATTGTGTTATCCTATTTTAATTGATTTGGGCTTTGTATATGGATAATCGGATTTTCGTTATTGTTTGGTTATTTGTGTATGAACCTATTGGGTATTGTGATTTGATGGTTTTAATGTGTTCATTGAATTATTAATTTCAAACCCATTGCTAGAATTTTGATATAATCCGTAATTATTATGTTGAAATTCATATGTAGCGACTAATGATTCGTAATCATTAGGGATAACATGACCTAGGTTAAATGACGCATCGTA
>JANZXV010291534.1:0-15050 GCA_027576455.1 Erythroxylum roigii | reverse complement strand
TTATAAAATTATAGGTTATTTTTAAGTTTGAATTATATCTTTTGCATATGTTTTTGAACCAAACCAAGTTATATGAAATAACTATTATAATTGTATAACTAATTGGCCATGTTTGACAATCAGTGAATTGCATTAGTTATTAGCTGATTCTATTAGTGGTTAGCTGAAAGTGGATTATATCAGTGATTTGACTAACAAATGATATCGATTATTTGTTAAAAGTGTCAGGTAAAATTAATTGTTTATATGTAAAATGTCTTATAAAAATATGACTTAAAAAAAGATTTATAAGAACATAAGTATTACATCCTAATATTTATTTGAATATTAGAATTTATAATTTAGATATTTAATTTTACAAAAATTAAGTTTATAATTTTAATAAAAAAACATATAACATATAATAACAATAATAACACCTTCAAAAGAAAAAATACCATATAAAAATGAACATTGTTTACAAAACTACCAATTGGTGCTTAGAATAAATATTTAAATTCATGTAATGCTAAATTAAAAAAAACCTTTTTTTTATTATAGATTAATATTTTTAATTCTACTTTCAGCAGTTCATATATTTAACTTGTTAAGATGGCAACTGTAACTTATATATATACTATTTTAAAGCAACTTCCAAAAATGAGACAAGACGAGCAATAAAGGAATAAGGAATCTTCTGTACACATTCAAGTTAGCATTGAAGGGAAGGGAGGGGATACTAAACACAAACAAGTTAACACTGAAGGGAAGGGAGGCGATCTTAAACACAAATGATATCAGGATTTGAGAAAACCTCTTTACTTTGGGATTAAACTGTCTTCTGCTTCAAAGCTTCACAACACATACTACTGTTTTCCTATTCAGTTATTTCAGTATACACAACAGAGCTGGCCTCAGCATGATAACCCCCGCACAAGAGGGGCATCTCTCTAAGAAAGTTCGTATCAGAAAACGCGAGGAGGATCCTCCATCAGGTCCCAAACTGACTTATAGTGTCGCTGTTACGGGGGCATCGTCGGGGGACGTCGGCCCAGAAGATGGACTCTGCATGGCCTGAAGAAGATATCATCGAATTAGAAGAAGGCGATATAACTCATCTGACGGGGGAAGCAGGGGACGACATTTTCTTATCTCAATCCTTCAAGGAGAAACTGAACAAACAATGGGATAAAACTGTTGTCGTAAAGTTGATTGACAGACATATTGGTTACCGAATTCTTTGCTCTAGATTGAATTCTATGTGGAATCCGAGAGGCCCAATGAAGGTAGTTGATCTGGACTATGATTACTTCCTGGTTAAATTCATAAATGACGGTGATTTCATGCATGCCCTGACGAATGGCCCGTGGATAATTTTCGGACACGCCCTTTCCATCCAACAATGGAGGACCGACTTCCGTCTGCCTTAAGGCAAAGTTACACGAGCGGTGGTCTGGATACAATTCTGGAGCTCTCCGTAGCTCGTTACCGCCCTATGATCCTAAATGTTGTGTGAAAACGTGATTAAATTTGGAGTAAAAATAAAACAGCAACAAAAGAACAACACTAAGATTTTTATACTGGTTCGGCAATGTCTACGTCCAGTTTGAAGACGACTGAGTATTTCACTATATAGATGAGAGCATACAATAGTGTTTCCCAAGAGACCCAAAATTAATCCAAGTTCACAAACTACTACTAGAAAAAGAAACAAAAAAAATATAAAAATATCTTTTTCTCTCTCCCTCTAGAACACTCTTCTTCTTCGTTTGTTATTTTGCTCTCTCTCTCACTAAACTCTGCTCTCTTCTTTTGCTTCCCTTTTATAGAGAATGTCATGGGTGAAAATCTTCATTAGCTGCACCAACCTCCACTTAAGCCACCATTGTTGAGCCACCATCGTTGATCATCGGAAAAAATCCAAGCCTCCATTTTGAAGCCACCATCGTTGAAGCCACCATGATTGAAGCTTCAATTTTTGACTTTGTAAGTTGAGATTTCTGACTTCCTTTTGAGACAATATTCAACACTAAACGCATTGGGAAATCTGGTGGGATAGACGATTAGGGGGAAGTTCACATATGTTGATGTCGATATAGACCTCAGTATCCCTCTACGTAACATGGTGGAGCTTGATGGGGAGATGATCATGGTGACCTACACATATGCTTCACTGGTGGCATGGTCGGCCATGATCCAAATAAGTGCCCGACGCAATCTCATGTATCAACGGAATCAGCAACTTCGACACCCGGATAGGATGCTGGTGCGACAGTGCAAAAGGGTCCGAGAGAGGCAGCAACTTTACACCACACTGACGAGCCCTCCAACAGCTATGAACAGTAGATGCAAGTGCAACGCAAAACTACTTGGGTACCAACGAAACATCAGGATCAACGTGGACCTAGCAAGTACCGAACGACAACTCAAATGGGAGGCTCCTTCAGGGGTTGGATTTCGTTTTAACCTGACTGATTTTGTCAGCAACGGACAGGCATAGTGGCATAGAACCGCGTCAATGTCTACTGAAACAAAGCAAAAGGCGCGGGCTGGTTCCAAACGTAAGTCCAAGATTAATCCACAGCCAATTCAGAATACTCGTATGAAGGCAGGCGGGCTTGGAGGAAATTATAGAGGTCCAATTAATTTCCACAGTAAAGGATAACCATCTTGCGATAATTATTAACTCTCACTTTGAGATGATCTGCGATAGCCAAGCCTTAGTGGCAACTGGCCCAACAATAGAGGAAAGCCACCATAGGACGGAAGGGACCGACAATTTAGAGGTGATACATCGGGACAGGGCAGAAGTGGACATGTTTCCCCCCACTGACCCTCCCGACAAAATACCTGAAGGTTCGACACTGGAGATTAATGAAGCGCAAGGGATGGACATCCTGGATAGTGGAAATACGTGCACTATCTCAGGTAATTTCACCTTACGCATCGATGTAAGGAAGCTCGATCATAACCCTAGCGCCTGATGTCGATTCTCATCTAGAATTGTAGGCCATAATTCATAATTATACTTGTATTTATAAGCCTGGTATTATGGTTTTGTTAGAACCTCGTATTAGTGGCGCTAGGCGAAAAAAGTGATCCATAAATTGGGTTTTGAATTTTCCTTTAGGGTTGAAGCTGAAGACTTTTATGAAGGAATTTGGTTGCTTTGAAAAAATGAAGTTGAAGTTTTGGTGGTCATCACCCATCGACAATTCCTTCATACCAAAGTTAAGTATGGTGGTTGTTCGTTTGATTTTACGTCAATTTATGCTAGTCCTCAATTTGCCTCTCAAAAAATCCTTTGCCGATTTTAAACTATATAGGTCTTTCTAACCCCGGGCCTTGGCTAGTGGGAGGCGATTTTAATGCTAAACTGGAGGTGTCAGATAAAAAGGGTGGGGCCACAACTACAAGGGTAGTTAATCAACTTTTTAAGAATTGGGTGAAAGAGTGTGGTCTACATGATTTGGTTTTCGTGGGATCGAAATTTACGTTGAAGAGAGGAACGATCCAAGCACGTTTGGATAGAGTGTTTGGCTCGACATCTTGGATTCGGGAATTCCCCCACACGGTAAATCATCACTTACCTTTTCTTGGGTCTGACCATCGTCCTTTATTGATTCACATCAACAGCCTCTCTCTGGGAGTAATGAGATCCCCAGGGTTTTGTTTTCAGAATGCTTGGCTTACTCATTCTGGTTTTGTCGATGTGGTTACAGCACATTGGTTACCTGTTGAGGAGACTTTCGGTAAATCTTTAACCACTTTCTCAACTCACCCTATGCGATGGAATAAAGATGTTTTTGATAATATCTTTCATCGTAAAAAATGCCTTCTTACCTGTTTGGAGGGTATACAGAGGGCTATGCAAATTGACAATTCAAATTTGTTATTAGACTTAGAGGAGCAGTTGAGCGCCGATCTATTACAGATATTGTGTGAGGAGGCGCTTTACAAGACACTAGCGCGCCAAATGTGAATGGATCTCGAAGGGTGATCGGAACACCAAGTATTATCATACTATCACCTATCCAAAAGGAAGAACTTAAAGATATATCAACTTTTTGACGACATGGGATCCATGGTTTCTGATTAGGAGCAACTGAGACTTTTAGCAAGGAATCTTTTTGTACAGTTGTATAACCCCGAAGTTGAGACTAGTCAACAACTATCAAATTCAGGAGCTTTCCCTCCGCTTTCAGAGGAAAGGATTCACAAGTTAGCTTTCCTAGTCCATGAAATAGAAATTAGGAGTGTAGTCTTCTCCATGAACCCAAACAAAGCCACGGGAGTTGATGGTTTCAATGCGTTATTCTTTCAAACTTAGTGGGGTAAAGTAGGCCAATCAGTGGTGGCTTTTATTCAGGCAGTATTCCGCTTGGAACGATGGGAACAGGAGTTGAACCAAACCATCCTAGTTTTGATTCCTAAAATACTCGCTTCTTCCAATCTTTCTCAATTTAGGCCTATTAACCTCTGTATAATGCTCTATATAAGGTTATTGCTAATGTTATTGTGAATCGGTTGAAAGACCATCTTAACTACCTTGTGGCGGAGACCCAATGCCGTTTTATTACTGGATGACAAATTACTGATAATATTATCATTGACCAGGAGGTCATATACTCGATGAGAAAAAAAGGGGAAGACCTGGTATTTTTCTCTGGAAGTAGATCTAGAAAAAGCTTATGACCGGTTACAATGAGATTTCATTCAAAATACCTTAACAGATATTGGGCTTCCGTATAATCTCATTAATGTCATTATGAAGTGTGTGACGACAGTGACTGTGCAAGTCGCCTGACAAGGTACTTTATCTGAACCCTTTCAACCCCTCCAGAGGTATCAGACAAGATGACCCACTATCGCTTTATCTTTTTGTGTTATGCATGGAAAGATTAGGGTACCGTATTTTGCAGGAAGTGGGTCAAGGGCATTGGAAATTGATTAAATTAAGCCCCAGGAGACCTCTGGTTTCGCATTTATTCTTTGCCGATGATCTCGTTCTTTTTGCTGAAGCTATAGAAACTCAGACGCAAGTGATAGCAAGGACTCTAGACACTTTCTGTCAAGCATTAGGACAACGCATTAATGTAGCTAAAACTCGGATCTTTTTCTCCTAGAATGTTACTCGCGATACAACGCGTTGTCTTAGTCAAGCGTTGTAGGTTAACATCACGAACAATCTTGGAAAATATTTAGGAGTTCCTTTGATTTATGAGCGTACCATAAGAAATACTTATCAGTACATTCTAGATAAAGCCCAAAAGAAGCTGGCTATATGGAGATTTAGGATGTTATCTTTAGCGGGTAGGGTTACTTTAACCCAATCTGTAATTTCGGCCCTTCCCATTTTCACGATGCAAACGGTTTGCCTTCCCTGATAACTTTGTGATGAGTTGGAAAAACTAATGTGGGACTTCATTTGGGGGTCACATGACGGGCAACGAAAAATGCATCTTGTCAATTGGGCAGTAGCGTGTCAACCTAAAAAAGTGGGGGGGACTAGGCATAAAGCGCATTAGATCTTCCAATGATGCGTTCCTGACAAAGCTCAGAATTACAAAACCCATTGCCTTGTGGGTTCAGATCCTGTGAGCCAAATACCGGTTATATGCTTATCACCTTCCTTCGATGATAGCTAGAAATGGGTCTTTGGCAATTTAGAGGGGGATATCAGCGACGTGGCATTTTGTGTGCCAAAGAGCTAAATGGAAACTGGGCAACGGATGACGCATTCTTTTCTAGCTCGATAACTAGGTCGAGGATCTAGGACCACTCTATTTAGTGGCCACCACCCGCATTCTGGATAGCGATCTCAATGCAAGAATTTCTGACTTAACAAATGAATTTGGTCATTGGCATTGGAATCTTTTCCAACACTATCTCCCCTCCACAGTTTGTATGATTATTGCGTCATTTCGACCTAACATCAATGACCAAATGGAAGATCAATTGTTCTGGGGTCACATAAACCATAGGAAATTCACGGTGGCGTCTACTTATGATTTCATCGAACATAACAACAAGGACGATTCTAGTAGGTCTTGGGAGGTCATTTGGAAATGGGCAGGACCACAACGGATTAGGTCTTTCCTTTGACTCTTGGCTAAGAGAATATTGCTGACCAATCAGCAGTGGATAGTGCGGCATATAACAACGGACAGTGGATGTCACTATTGTGGACAAGAAGAGTCTACTATTCACGCTCTATGGGATTGGACTCTCCAATCCTTCTGGCAAAAATTCCCTTCTAAAATAGTAGATATGGAAATTTTTCAACAAGATAAGGGGACGTGGGTTTTTAGCAACCTTAAACACCATGTTCAGTTTAAACAGGTTGATGGACAATTATTTTTGGAGTTGCTTGTTGGTTCTTATGGAAATGACGTAACAACAACATTTTTTAGCCCGATTTGGTTTTGCTGGTAGAAGGAATTAAAATCGTCATGGATTATGTTGATTGGATTATCCGGGCCAAAGCGGTGGAAAGTCGTGTATTCTAGATGCAGGGTATGCCTTTGGGTACTTTAGTGGGATGGACCAAACCTATAAAGGGGTGGGTCAAACTAAATACAAATGGCGCAATGAAACCAGAATCCAACATTGCTGCAGCTGGAGGCTTAGTGAGGACCTGCTAAGGTTGATGGTGTGGTGAATTTATCCAAAATATTGGAGCGGGCGTGCCTTTGGTGGCAGAATTTTGTGGGGTTCATTCAGGACTCATGCTGGTGTGGGATTGTGGCTATCGACGTGTGGTAGACGAAGTGGACTCACTGGAGGTTATTAATATTCTTTCCTCTTCCTATAGCATTATGTCTAACATTAATCCTTTGGCGATAGCCTATCTACATTAGCCTTTTTATCGGGTCCAGGGCTGTAGTATCTTCAGGAGCCTCCGATGATTGCTAGGGATTTACTCCACCAAGATATGAATGGAGCGCTTTATCATCAAGCCCTGCATTAGGGAGGTGGTCTGTGTCGAGCGTTAGTTTCTTTTTAGGTGTCTTTTCTGTTGTATAAAAAAAAAAACACAAACGATATCAAAGAATACCCCATACAACCTTGGAAGCCATTGCAACTTACTCCACATTTTTGTACATTAAAATTTCAAGTGATTGGGTTAAATAGGCTAATTTAATGAGTTTGCTATTTCGGTCAAGATTTTCCTACCTAAAAAAAAACATCTTTCCCTTTTCGGTCAGTTATGGGCCAGAAGGGATTCGAACCCCCAACACCACTAAACATATTTAATAACTTTTTAATATAATCAAACAACAGACTCTTAATAAGCTAAAAAATAGTTAATAAGTTGCTTACGAATGAGCCTATTAATTATTAGATCTTTAACAATGCTTTTATATATAAATTGAAAAAATATAAATGACATTTTATAGACTTTAAGCGTATTTATCAAAAATAAACACAACTTTATAATAAATAAATTGACGAGAGGAACCAATGCGTATTCAAATACATGTGAAAATAACAAATATCATAAATAAAAAATTTATATTATTCATTACTCGTCATTGGCAAGCTTTAGCTAAATATCGTCTCTTATATATAAGCACAGCACATAAGCGGAGAAAGGAATGGGGAAACAGAAACAAAGAAAGCATTGAAAAGCAGAAATGGCGGAGAAGAATTTGCCAACCGTCAGAAATGGCTATACATATATAACATCAGCAGAGATTGTCGCTGCGCAGTTTCTACATTTGTACCAGAATTTCCTAACCGTGTTCTCTTCCTTGTTTTCCTCGCAAACATACGCTGTCTTTTAGCTAATGCATATCAATGTCTTCCCTGTCTTTTCTCTCTCTTATATCGCCGTAATAGTAACTAACAAAACTGCCTCAACTGCACCAGACAAACATTTGTCTCTCACAATCTCCTTGCTTCTCATTTTTCTATAGAATGCTCACCTTCTCTCCCTACTCTCTCCCGCCGGCTATCTGACACCTCACTCGCCGGAGAGTTTGTAACGTTTCCACTAAATGGCCCACCATACCCGCCGTGAAACCTTCTCGGGTCCCATCCTCACCGGCCCCTCCGTCGCCGCCTTGAACCCTTCAGACACCGACCTCTGCTGGCCATTTGGCACTCTTGATGGCCTTGAGAGAGATGAAATTCGTGAGTCGGCATACGAGATATTCTTCACTTCATGCAGGTCCTCGCCGGGCTTTGGCGGTGGCAGGAATGCTATCACGTTTTACTCAAGCCATAACCATAATGACAACGGTGACAGAGGCGGGGGAAGTGGGTCACCGTCGGCGTCCGGTAGTGGATCACCAGGAGGGCGGGTGGGCAGCGGCCCTGTGGTGCTGACGACACCAACCAGTAGAATAAAACGAGCTCTTGGACTTAAGATGCTCAAGAGGTCACCATCTAGGAGGATGTCGAGCATTAGCACCATCGACAGGGGTGGCGGAGGAGGCGGTGGCTCGGCTCCAGGGTCGCCTAAAACGCCACCGCATCACAGCGCAGGATCAATAAGTCCGGCAATTGGGTTCTCAACGTTGCCGTTAGCTAGGCCAAGAAGACCTCTAACTTCTGCAGAGATAATGAGGTTGCAGATGAGAGTGACGGAGCAGAGTGATAATAGATTGAGGAAGACGCTCATGAGAACTCTAGTCGGTCAAGTACGTACGTCAAACACAACTACATTGTCATAAATGTTGGAACTTGGTGACTTTCCTTTAACCCTTTCGATAGTTATGTTTATTCTTGGATTGCCATGGATGACAGTACATGGGATTCATAATTTCATGTTGTTTGTATATGGATGTTGATGTGTTTATGAATGAAACAACATGTGTAATCTACGTGGCTTTGTTCTTTACATATGTATTCTAGAGATTTAGCAATTTTCTCGAGGAAGATCATAAAATGAGACACCATAGCCTCTGGCTTCTAATGGTTACGAAGATTGTAGCCAAAGATTGAAAAGCAATATCCTCTGTTTCTTTTACTTCATCTTGACATTTAATGTTAAAGTCTGTCTTTTTACAAACATCACAGATGGGAAAGCGGGCAGAGACCATAATACTACCTTTGGAGCTTCTCCGACATCTAAAGTCATCGGAGTTTAATGACACACACGAGTACCATCTATGGCAAAGGAGACAGCTAAAAATACTAGAATCTGGGCTCCTCCATCACCCTTCAATGCCACTAGACAAATCTAACCCTTATGCTCAGCGCTTCCGTGAAATTCTACGTGCCAGTGAGACCAGACCTATTGACACCAGCAAGAACTCAGACACCATGAGAACCTTATGCAACAGTGTTGTATCCTTAACTTGGAGAAGCTCCAACGGCTCACCAACTGATGTGTGCCATTGGGCAGATGGGTTTCCGCTCAATGTACATCTCTACATTTCCCTTCTTCAATCAATATTTGATTTCAGGGATGAGACACTGGTCCTTGACGAAGTTGATGAGCTTATGGAGTTGATGAAGAAGACGTGGTCTACACTAGGAATCAGTAGACCTATACACAACTTGTGCTTCACCTGGGTGCTTTTCCAACAATATGTAGTCACTGCACAAACTGAACCGGATCTTCTTCATGCAACGCATGCTATGTTGTCTACAGAGGTGGCAACTGATGCAAGGAAGCCAGACCGAGAGGCTATCTATGTGAAACTTTTGTCTGCTATGTTGTCTTCAATGCAAGAGTGGGCAGAGAAGAGATTGCTTCACTATCATGATTACTTCCAGAGAGGAAACGGCTCTCTAATTGAGAATCTTTTACCACTGGCATTATCTGCATCCAAGATCATGGGTACAGACGTTACCATCACTGAAGGAGCAGGGAAAGAGAAAGGTGATACAAAGATAGTTGATTCATCAGGGGATCGTGTGGATCACTACATTAGATCTTCTATAAAAAGTGCTTTTGCTAAGGTTAGTTTAGTTACATATGATACTTCTGTTTCATATTATGATCCAATTCTATGTTTTTCTTAGTTTCTTTCGGTTTTGAATGTCATTTTTTGTTCATCATAGATAATAGAATCTGGAAGCTATAAGAGTACAAGCATAGAAGTTAAGGATGAGGCCAGTGAGGCTGTTCTCCAATTAGCAAAGGAAACAGAGGATTTGGCCTTAAGAGAAAGGGAAACATTTAGCCCCATACTGAAGAAATGGAATCCAATTGCAGCCAGTGTTGCAGCAGTGACATTACACCAATGTTATGGAGCAGTGTTGAAGCAATATCTAGCTGGGGTTTCCATGCTTAACAATGAGACAGTGGAAGTATTGCACAAGGCTGGAAAGCTTGAGAAGATTTTGGTTCAAATGGTAGTTGAAGACTCAGCAGATTGTGATGATGGAGGGAAATCGATCGTACGAGAGATGGTTCCCTATGAAGTTGATACTGTAATCCTGAAGCTGGTGAAGCAATGGATTGAGGAGAGGTTGAAGAGAGGAAGACAATGCCTTCTCCAAGCCAGAGATTCTGAAGTAAGTTCAATCGCTAACTGTAGAAGAAAGTTGTTGCAATGTTTTAATTTACACAACTTAATTTCTTGTCAAGCATAACGAGAGCCTGAACAGTTCAATCTGTGCCCTGTAGACTTGGAATCCAAAGTCAAAAAACGAGCCATATGCACAATCAGCAGTGGAGCTAATGAAAATAGCAAAGGAAACTGTGGAAGAATTCTTCAACATTCCCGTTGGAATAGGAGATGATCTTGTTTATGAACTTGCTGAAGGTTTAGAGAACCTCTTCAATGAGTATACAAATTTTGTGGCAGCATGTGGTAAGGCATACTAGCTTCTTCATGACAATTTTCCATCTGTTTTAGATATGCAAACTTTGAAAACCATTCACATAATTTTCTCCTCTTGCTCCAATTGATTACTTTAATTCACTTTATGGTCTCCCCAGGGTCAAAGCAAAGTTATCTCCCTACACTGCCTCCATTAACCAGATGCAATCGTGATTCGAAGTTCTTCAAACTGTGGAAGAAAGCTACTCCATGCTCCGTCAGTGCCGAGCACTTGCACCATCACGTAGTAAGTGAAGGACACCATCCTCGACCATCAACAAGTCGGGGAACTCAACGTCTATACATCAGACTCAATACATTGCACTATGTTTTGTCTCACCTCCATTCTCTAGACAAGACGCTTGCCCTTGGCCCAAGATCCAGTCTTTCACCTCGTCCACGTCACAACACCACCCGTTGGCACAAAACTAACTCCTCTTCCTACTTTGAGCTAGCTTATACATCCATCCATTCTACTTGTCAACATGTATCAGAAGTTGCTGCTAACTGCTTGATCTTTCTTGACTCAAGTTCAGTCTTCTATGAAGGTCTCTATGTTGGCGACGTAACAAGTTCTAGGATTAAGCCTGCATTGCGAATTATTAAGCAAAATCTTACTCTTATGACTGCAATTCTCATAGACAGAGCACAACCATTAGCAATGAAAGAAGTGGTAAAAGCCTCTTTTGAGGCTTTCCTTATGGTTTTGCTTGCTGGTGGTTACTCAAGGGTGTTTTATCGGTCTGATGCGCAAATGATAAAAGAAGACTTTGAGAGCTTGAAGCACATCTTTTGTAAATGTGGTGAAGGATTGATGAATGAGGAAGTTGTGGAGAAGGAGGCAGACATAGTTGAAGGAGGAATAGACCTGGTGGGAGAATGTACAGAGCAACTAATGGAAGATTTCAGCATTGTGACTTGCAAAAGTAGCGGTATAGGGAACGTGAGTTCAGGGCAAAAGTTGCCAATGCCACCAACAACAGGAAGGTGGAATAGAGCGGACCCGAATACAATTTTAAGGGTGCTATGCCACATGAATGATACAATAGCAAATCAATTTATGAGGAAAACATTCCATTTAACCAAAAGGAACTGAGTGGTAAAAGACTTGAAGAGTAGACATTAGACTGAAAAGTTTTTGTTGTTGCTCTTATAGTAGTTGTAAATAATTTTCTTCTGTCATCATTCTTTGTATTACATGGACAATCAAATCCAGATATAACTGGCATCTCTGAAGTGTAATTAAGTTGAGCCATTGACTACTGCAAGAAAACAAGCAAAGCACCAAAATTATTCCTGTGAACCTAAACAGTTTATGCAACTCGATCAGAATTTGTACAGAGCTTTCCAAGCATAAGAGGACGGATGATTGTTCTTCATTTTTTTTTTTGTGTTCCTTTGTTCCTTCCAGAAAAGTAAGTGAAATGCAGTGTAAAAGTATTAAAGCAACAATCTTTAACCGTGTCTACATAGGGTCTAGGGAGATTTCCGCCATTGTTGGACCAACTTGTTTTTCCAGTATCTATATTTTAGCAAAGACTTTTGAATTCTATATATATACCGGCTCGTCTCCTATATAAAATCTTATCCATAATTGTCAAGGTTAATCAAACTACAATACTTCACTGGTTCTCTTCAATGTCCTGTCCTTCAGTTCTCCGGTTAGAACTTCCATCGAGTCTGAAACTTCGGCCCTGTAAACGTAGAACTTAATCACAACTAAGAAAAAGATGAGATTGAGGACGTTCAGAATTGCAAAGAAGGCGTAGTAGTAGTCGAGATGGGAAGCATTTAGGTTGTTCCGGATCCACCCTCCATGACCATGCTTCTTGGTGATGCGAGAAACTGTTGAAAGAAGGAAACTACTAAGGAAGTTTCCAATTCCAAGGCTAGTCATCGAGTATGAAGTTCCAAGGCTCTTCATGCATTCTGGTGCCTGATCGTAGAAGAATTCGATATTGGCCACCACTAGAAACGCATCTGCTGCTCCCATAAGCACAAATTGAGGAAGTAGAACAAAGATCGTCAAAGGTATTTGTCCTCCATTTTCAACCAAGCCATGTTTCCTAGCCTGGCTAAGTCTATACCTTTCAGTGAGTGATGCAATTAGCATGATTATAATGTGGAAGACAAGGCCTATTCCCATCCTCTGGAGAAGAGTAATGCCTCTTGGGTTCTTTGTCCATCTTTGCATAATCCTGACGAAGTACCTGTCATAAAGGACAACAGAAACAAGCATTGACAACGTCACAAATGCTTGTAAGCTTGCCGGGGGAATTTTGAAGCTGCCGATGTGTCTGTCTAGAGTAGTGCCTTGCTTGACAAAAAGGGTATTGATCTGAGCAATCATCGTGGATGGCACAAAAGTAGCGACCAAGACTGGGACCATTCTTAACATTTGTTTAGTTTCTTCCACTTGAGTTACTGAACAGAGCATCCAGGGATTGGTTGATCCTGTCTGAACAGCAGCTTTGTTGAGGAATCTGTAAAAAATTTAAGTACAAGCAAAACAGTGTCAGTTGCTGCATTTCTTTAAGACCCTACATCAAACACCAAATGCACAAATGATTTACGATTAATCACCTCAAAGTTGGTGTGGAATCTATTCTGAACTTTCCCTTATTTGCATATTCTTCCAAGTCGAGCTCATAGAGTTCTTTAGGATCATTAGGGACGGTCACGTTCCATTTTCTGAGAGCAGCCACTATGACCCTAGCCATTCTTGTGAATGGGCTGCCAGTGGGCACCCTATGCCTGTAGAAACGTGTCCCCGCCAAGAAGATGACGATGGAAATGGCCAAACCGATCGTGGGGAGGCCATAACCTAAGGTCCAACCTACATTGTCTTGTATATACACAAGAGCGGTGTTGGCAAAAAGTGTTCCAAAGAAAATGCTGAACATCCACCAGTTGAAGAAGGAAAGCTTATGAGCTTTCTCTTTAGGATCAAAATCGTCGAATTGATCAGCACCAATGGTCGAAATGTTGGGTTTGGTTCCACCAGTCCCTACGCCTAGCATGTAAAGGGCACCAAAGAACACAGCTAACTGCAACGTGGAGGCCCTTTTGCAGTTCTCAACATTCTGATAATGGCACGGCGGTGGTCTAAGTGCAGGGAGTGACACTGATAGTGTTAGCAGAGACATCCCCTGTCATAGAATTAGACATAATAATTGTAGCTTATTACCAGGGACCAAGCCAGAATTATTTGTTAGTAGGGGCAAAATTATCAAAATTAAAAAATTATATTAAAAAAGTAAGATTTTTTAAAATTAGTAAAGTTTACATAAATATAATTTAATAAGTTGATATTTTATTTTCCAATATTAATAATTTGAAATTGTTAAATCTTATGAAAAGAAGATGTGGGAAGATGGGCACGTGTTGTGAACTCGCCACATTCGTCCCTACACGTGGCACACGAATGGAGGACACGTAGTGGTGCATACGTTGCACTCACCGTACAGTAGACGCGCGTCTACTGCTGGGTAGCGCGTGACACGCACTCGCCAGACGCATTTGGCGCGTGGCCCCGTGCCACGCACTACGTTAGTGGCTGATGTCAGCCTTACGGATGCTACAGTAATTTTAAAAAAAACACATAAAAATTTTAGATTTTTCGTAAAGGTGCCCCGGGGTGTTTTGGGTTAGTTTCCTAGTTTGGGAAATTTATAAAGTAAGTTTTTCTATTCTTATGGATTTATTACATTAGTAATAAATTAAAGTTTAACTCCAAAAAAAGAAATTGAGGTATTCTAAATCCGATTTCGAGTGAATTTTCATGCTTTGGACATCACATGAGAGAGATGCTTAAAGTTTTTGTGTCTCGAATCTCATGTTCAGTGTTTGGGATTGCATGATAGTCGATCGGAAAAAGAAATTGAGACTTTTTGAAATCATTTTTGAGTAAATTTTCATACAACGAACTTGCCATAAGGGAGATAAATGAGGTTTTCGTGTCTTGGGTGGTCGGTTTAATGTCCGGTGACGCACGATAGTCACTCTGTTGAGATATTTCTTTTACGAAAGTCTCAAATGAAGTTTTCAGAAAATGTCTTCAGCACGAGTGTGTGACAATGAGACTGTGCATTCGACTTTTTGCATTTATTGATGTTACAGTGTCACATACTATATGCCCATAAAGAATATGGGAATAACATAAAGATGTATCGCTTGTGTTTATGGACTTTTTGGGTGCTGATGAGAATGTAGTCATCAAAATGGCCTTTCAAGTCAGTATTTTGAATTGTTCTGCTTGCATGCTAAGGGATGTCTCTGATTTTATATTTGGTT
>JANZXV010288285.1:0-15099 GCA_027576455.1 Erythroxylum roigii | reverse complement strand
AAAATGTATATAATTAGCAACCATTTTACTATGGTTGCTGAGAATTTGGTTGCTGAAACCAAATTTTCTTGTAGTGATGGCTTCCCTACATCTATAGTATCCGACCGTGATACTATCTTTTTGAGCAATTTTTGGAATGAATTATTTGTGCTGAGTGGCACTACGCTAAAAAGAAGCATTGCCTATCATCCCCAGACCGATGGCCAAACAGAAGTTCGTAACAGGGGTCTAGAATAATATTTGCGAGCTTTTTGCCATGCTCGCCCGAATCAGTGGTCCCTATTTTTACCTTGGGCGGAGTTAGCTTTGAATTCGACGTATCACGAAGGCATTAAAATGACACCGTTGAAAGCTTTATACGGTAGAGACCCTCCATCATTAATTCCTTACACGATTGGGACGTGTCAATTCACCTATTCGACGAAGGGTGCTTGGTATCGGGTGAGCAATTGGAGAAGAAGGCTTGACCATACATCAGGAGATCAACTCTACCTGAATCTCCATTTTCTCTCTTGGGAAGTTTTGTTTAAAATTACCAAACTGTGGATTATGATGAAGTTATGCCACTTAGAGACGGTACTATATATAAAGAACGGATAAACATTCTTTACACTTATATTAATTGGTCTCTCGTTTCATTGTCAAAACTGACCACCCTAAAGAATACACAGATTGATGTCCCCGTAAGTACATTTTATTCTTTTAATGACAAAACATTGAAGATCAAGATAACTAGAGATATAAAGAATCAACCTCTCCTTATAAAACATAATTATGTTTGCATAAAAAAAATGTATATAAATAATGATTAAGAAACCAAACCAATTTGGTTGATTCAAACTACTTTTCGATTTAGTTTACTATAATAACCTTCGTTGTTAAAAATTGGTCAACTTATTAATTACCGATTTTCATAAATTAACAAATTTTTATAAATCAAAATAAACTATTTGTTTTTCAATTAACAATTTCTTTCTTTAATTAAAATTTAAAATTTTAAACTGAAAAAGGATAATCTCCTTTTTCATTTCAATTTTTGTTTAATCTTTACAATATAATAGCTTGATAATAGTTTAATACAAATAAATCTTTTAAAATTTAAACATCTTATCCTATCGATTTAATTTTCAATTCTATTTTAAAAGATTGTGTATAAACAATTGCAAGACATGCTAACCAACGATTACTAAGGATTCTGATTTTGTTCAGGTTAAGTTAAAACCTGTAATTTGAATATTTTGTATAAAACATAGGTATTTGGTACTTAATGTCTTGTATTATTTAAAGAATTATGAAAGAGGATGGAAAATTGTAATAATTAAAAAATCCAACTGGTTTGATCAGTTTAACTTGAAAACTTTGAAACGTCTAACTTTTTGATTCAGTCTTTAATTTTCTAGTTCGATTTATTTTAATAACTCTTGTTATTAAAAATTAATCAATTTATTAATTAATTAGTCAATTTTTGTAAATCAATAAGTTCTCATAAACCAAAATAAAATAATTAATTTTTATTTAACAATTTTTTAATTAAGCTTTAAATTCTTCAAAAAAGGTAAAAATAATTTCTTTTAATCATATTTTATATTTTTCAATTTTATTTAATCTTTAACTGATTTTATGACAGTTTAATACCGATTAAACTTTTTAAGCATTAAACCTTTTATTTTACTGATTTAACTTTTGTTCCGGTTTTTAAAATATTGGTAAATTGTGTCATTTTTCTTTGAAATAACTAATTGAATGCATATTATTAGAATGTCCAACCTTACAAACGAATCTCAAGCAACTTGCGATTTTATAAGTGATTGAATGCATATTATTTGAATGTCCAGCCTTACAAAACGAATCTTTTCTCAAGCAACTTGTGATTTTAAGTGGATATGTTTTAGGTGACTTAACAACTTCAAGTCATGATTAGCTCGGTTCATGACTTGTTCTACATTGATACTAAATTTATGTTCGAGTCATAGGTTGTGGGCGTCATCTCAATAAACATTGGTTGATCATGCATGTTATGATCCCTTATTTTATTTAAGATGGTAAGAACCACATGTTAGAGTGGGCGGCCTCTCCTTCACTTCCATACGAAATTTCCAATCTTAGTTGTGATTAAGTAAACTAGATTTGGATTTTGGATAATACATGAGGACCGCAATGTTTCTCGTAAGCATGTACCAAATTATTCGATCTCCACCTCAAGTTGGGAGTTAGTCTATGGCTTAATATCCAAATTGGGATCTAAACAGCCAAGTTCTTTTTTTTTTTTTGATTCTAATACCATCTGGCCAGACTTTATTGATAAAAACAACCAAAGCTAAAGACAATATGCAAATCCACGCAAAAAGCAAAACAGACAACAGAGGTTTCAAGAAAGCGAAACGAAAACGAACATAGGCCAGAAAGCTACTCCATGATTCGAGCTTGAAGTTTCGTAATTTGTTTATTGGTTAATTGCATTAAACTCTTATATCATTTGATTTTTTTTTTGATTTTAAGATTCATGTTTTAAAAATATCACCTTTTTTTGCACAACTTTATTATCATATTTTATAAAATTTTTACCAATTTGTAATAATAAAATAATTTCGTTTTGTAATTTTAAAATTTTAAAATTATTTCATTTTGAATAAAATAGATAAAAATAAATAGAATATAACAAAAAAGATTGGGTGATAGTTAAAAATAATATCATAAGAATACAAATAATATTTTTTAAAATATAAAATTGAAATAAAAATCAAATTATAGAATATTCCAATGTATTTAACCCTTCATTTATCAAAACATAAGTCCTAAAATCACCTAACAGACCATTGTTTTCTAGAAGAAATAACAAACATGTCATGGGAATGCAAAGTGGTACAGGATGTATATACTTATTAAGTACATGGAAAAGTTTAAAGTATTTAATAATATATTTTAGTTGAACTAGCACCGCGATCAAATTAATAATAGAATTCAGTTTAATTTAGATATTTAAAACTTGCTACATAATGTTTTTTAAGATTTATTTTAATCTGACATAAAATAGTTATTTTAAAACTATCCTGAAATACAAAATCTTGTAATAGGTAGTGGGGATCTTTGAAAAATATCCAAGTGAATTAGCCAAATCCTTTTCAAAATAAAAGCTAAAGCTTGATTAGTGTAAGTAATCTCATTCGAGTGAATATTAAGATGAATTATAGACAACATTCCGATCTCATTTACAGGTATAAATAAGTTTAAGTTAATTGATTATGAAATGCTTAATTAATGAGGTGGACATCTTATCAATTATTACCTGTTTTGATCATCCAACTACCCTTTTTTTTCCATCAAATTCCATTCCGGTAGTCAATCACATGAAGTTGCTCATCACGACCTCAGATTACACGCGGTAAGGAAATAATAAAGATATGCAATTGGGTTATAAAGTGATTAATTTGAGAAAGAAAGGTAATTGGTATAGGAAAGACATAAACAATGTCACAGCTCTCACCTCTATAGGTCGAAATTTTGGTCCGGTTAAAAATTAATGGGTCACATTTAGATTGATTGGAATTGGAGTCAGGTATCATTCCTCCTTAAAAAGTTTTTTCGAAAAAAGTTTTCTAAAACTTAAACTTATAAATTAAGGGGCCGTTTGGTTCCACTTTTATTTTTCTGTTGTTGTTTTTTGTTTTTGTTTCTGTTTTTTTCTTAGAAAAAAACGAAAACCTGTTTAGTTGAGATTTGTAATATTAAAACTGAAAACAAAAATCTGTTTGGTTGAAATTTTTAATAAAAAAACTAAAAACAACAGTAATTAAGAATTACAACCACGGACACTAAAATGCAGTAACCATAAATAAGTGAATAACATACAATGAGGGGACATTGACAGTGAATTGCAAATTGTGCTTGATTAATTCTACTCAGGAAGAAGAGGAGTGACCATTAAACTCCAGTTTATCACTGTTGCAGTCAAAGCCACACCCATAAGTGGGACATTCGTCAAAATTACTCACAGGAAAATTGACACTGGCAATTCCAACAGAGAATTCGAGCTCATCATCATCCCAAGTCACCTTATCAATGTTAAGCCAAAAAAAATAACACCTTCATTTGAACGCCACTCAACCTTGAGAGAGAGGTTGATTGATCGCTTGTTAAGCGAAAAGATTACTGCACCTTCGCTTCTATTCTATTTTTCTGTTGCCCTCTTACACTTGTTCACTGATCAAGTGAAAAAGAAAATCATTGAGAATATTAACAATAGCATTATGTTTGCACTACAGACAGATATGTTAACTACGAATTGACCCTTGTTTCTCAAGTTCAAAATGTTACTTGCTTTAGCATATAGCAAAATCTTCATTTCATCCAACTAGCAGTTTCTATTTTAGAAAACCTTTGGCTAAAACAAATCCCTTCTCTGTAATGCATTTTCGGTCTTAAAGAACTTCAACCGATATAACTTAACACAAGCATAAAGAAATTTTGTTCACTTTTGCATAAGGAAGATCCATCGTTTCCGTTGACAGAAATTTAGATTAACTTGAAAATGAAATCCTAAAGATGTAGTAATATGGTTCTTACTGTATTTGGGCAAACCAACACTGGGGATCGACAGCCCAAAAAAAAGCGATGTAAATCTCACCACCTCCCAAGTCTTTTTTGTTTTCAAATTCACTATTAGGTTTGCAGAAAACCATTTTAAACATAGTAGCCTATCATTCTCACACTTCAATCTCACCACCTCCCAAGTCTTTGTTGTTTTCAACTTCACTATTATCTCCGAAAATCTCAATTCGCACATTTTTTTTTTGCTACAACCTCTTTACCATATATTCCTTCTTCACCGACATGAACAACAACTCCTTATTCATAAACATCTTACTCACGAAAAATAAAAAATGGGTGGAAAATAAGAAACCAAAAATACAACTAACCAAAAAAAGAGATGCGAAACAACGAAACCAAATTTTCAGAAGAATTAGAAGAATACTAAATTGAAAGTTTTTGAAAACTGACTCGTGAAAAACCCAAAATCAGTCACCTTTTGCACCAACAGTAATCCATTCTGAAAATGCTTCGTGTTGGCCACCACTGCCATTGACGTTGTTTGCAACTTCTCAACAACCACTCCAATTAGTGAGGTCGCTTGTTCTGAAGCAAGAATCCAAAAGAAAAAAAGAACATATGAGAGGGAGGAAGAAAGGAGTTTGGGACAAAAAAATATATGTAAAAAGGATGAGTAGTATGTTTCATGATGGGTTTGCCAAAGATGATAATGGAGATAAGAAACAAGAATCAGTTGATTTTCTATCCAGGAAAATGGGTTGCCAAAATATAGAGAAATGCTATTTTCTAGTTTCCATAAAATTGTTGCGGTTTTTTAATTTTGAGAAACAAGAAATGACAACAACGATAGACAAACACGTTTTATTGCTTTGTTTTATTTTTTTCGAAAAAGAAAACAAAAATCTAAAACAAACAGAAACAAACGGCCCCTAAAAAGATATCATTTTAAACAACCTATATGAGTGTTACGAAAAATCAAGCAAAAAAAGAAAATGGAAACAAAACAATCAATTTATTAGGGCTACGTCCATAGGCAATGACAGATCACAAATTCACTACAAAAGGGGAAAATTACAAGAAGAGTGCGGCTAGGTTTTTTTCATCTAAACCCATCCCCAACCCTAAAATAGATGGAGTTTATATATTACTCCAATACAAAATACAGAAAGTATCGAAAATACCTTTGACTAATAAGCCGAAGATTCAAGGTATATCTAACAAATCTCCACCTTGCATTGAATCTTCTCCCATATCTAAAAAATTACTTCTCAAACTCTGTCGTTGTTAGCCCCCCATCTTAGGACTATTTGAAACTAATAACATTCAACAAATCCAAGCAATGCCTAAACTTGCTGTTGGGAACTCGTTTGATGAACATATCTACTAGATTGTGTTCAATGCCAACCTTCTTCACCTTGATTCTCTTTTTTGAATGAATGAAGTGATATCTAACATCAATGTGCTTGGTCCGATCATGATGCACTTGATCTTTAACCAAACATATAGCATTTAAACTGTCACAAAACACTATAGCTTAGTTCTGATATAGCCCAAGATCATTGACTAAGCCCTTCAACCAACTGCCTTCTTTAACTACTTCTGTCAAAGTCATATATTCTACTTATGTAGTAGAGAGGGCAACTGAAGGTTGTAAAGTAGCCTTTCAACTGATTACAGAACCATGCAATGTGAACACATAGCCAATCATAGATCTTCTACTATCCAAATATGTAACATCATCAGACTTCCTACTGCACTAGCATATGGTACTCCGGCCATATACTCTAACTCTGCTTCTGGTTATGGTGCAAAATCTATATAGAAATGAATATTTGCCGCTGAAGGAGTATTTAAAGGCTTTGTTGTACTCATCCCAAATTTAGATAAAATTTTCTAATGTAGCTTTTTTGTGACAAGAAGAGCTTCCGTTGCTTTGGATCCTTATAAATCTCTATTGCCAATATTTTCTGTGCTACACTGGGATCTTTCATATCAAAATTTGCAATAAGAAGTTGTTTTAGCTTATGAATATTTGACACATTCTGAGCTGTAATAAGCATATCATCTACATACAATACCAAGTAAATGTATAAACTGTCACTGAGCTTATTGTGATACACATAACAATCATATAGACTTCTGTTGTAGCCATGATTTGTCATAAAACTATCAAATCTCTTGTATCATTATCTTGGAGATTATTTCAGCCTATATAGAGATTTCTGAAGCTGAAAAACATGATCTACCCTTCCTTGAATGGCAAACCTCTCTGGTTAACTCAAAAATTTCTTCTTCAAGTTCTCTATCTAAGAAAGCTACTTTCACATCAAGTTGCTCTAACTTCAAGTCCTGATATGCTACTAAGGTAAGTAGCATTCGAATTGAAGTGTATTTGATAACTAGAGAGAAAATCTCATTGTAATTAATTCCTTCTTTCTGACTCTACCCATTAGTAACTAGACATTCTTTATATCTTGTTCAGTACTTGAAATTCCTGCCTTTTTTCTTGAAGACCCATTTAAAGCTGAAATAACCTTCATTCTGATGTCACTTTGGGGGTTACTTCAAAATTTAACCAAGGATTACATATAGTGCAACCTCGGGTCGTTCTCTTTGAAGAACCAAAAATATGAAATTAAATTCATAAGTAACTAAATCTCATGCAACCTAAACTATAAAACAGGGTGTGATTAGATCAATTACAAATTTCAATGAATTAGAATAAATGTAAAGGACTTATTTTTGGTATTTTAAATTTAAAATTAGTGATATGAAATGGTAGTGAGTGAATGTAAAAAGAAGAAAAACACAAGAAATTAACAATGATAAACACAACCCTCCAATTCAATAGCACAGACATTAATCACTTAAACAGATATTGAAGTTAAACAAATAAACCAAGAGTTATAATCGAGCTTTTAATCCAACAACTGAGCCACCTCGAATTGCTACAAAAATATTTTCTAAAATCCCAATCTACTAACTACCACCAGAATAGTAAAATAGAACTAAGGATATTAAAATCAACGCTCAATTTTCACTCAATAATTGAGAAAACATAATTAATGTCAGTAACAAATATAACGATCCAATAATTCAAGCCACCTTGAAAAATCACCAAATTCACTAAAATCTCAATACCAAGTCTTGACCCAAAACAAAGTAATGAAATTCCAAGTCAGCACAATATCAGTTGCTAAACAATAATCCAACCACATAAATCTTCCAATTCAATGATATAATCCATACATAACTCTAAATAATTAAATAATTATCCTAAGACCTAGGAATCACTAAATAATTAAATAGGTAGAAAATAAATGCAGCATTAAACTCCCCGATGAAAATCCAAGTTCTTGCCATTGCCATTAAATCAAAAGATTAGCATGAACCAGCCATAACAACTCATGAAAAACGTTGTCAACGTTGAACTCCGATGATTAGCCATGGAAGATGGGAATGATGGGTTGGATATTTTGCTTTTCAAGTCTGTGTTCTTTTTTTTCGTTTCTCCTCGCCTCTAGACCAACACGTGCCACACAACTCGCTGCTATCTCTAGACCAGGCATGCAGACCTAGCTCTTTTCAAAATAAATCCCCCTTAAATGTCAATTCCTGGTCCATGTATTTTAGTCCACTTTGTTTTAGACTCTCTTTGACTTTGTGGATCACTACTTCTTTTTTTTTTGAAGTCTAGTTTCTCCAAGTACCCTATAATGAAAATTACAAGTAAAGTAGCATCAATTGTCCAAAAATCAATGTATTACAGTTAAACCAAAATACGATAATTTTTACCCCTATAAACACAAATTAAATATAAGGCACAATAATTTGAATAATAATCAAATAAAGCCATAAAGACCACTTTTAGTGACAAAAACCCATCCAATTGATATGAAAATATATGTAAATAAATGAGCTTGTCAACTCCCCCACACTTAGGTTTTTTCACTTCTGGGCAATTTATTAGTAAAGAGAAATCCAACAGTTAAACTCAATACAAGCAAACATAAAACTGACAAGGCAAGAATATGCAATCAAGTCAAACAACCTCTATCCTTAATCAACCAACAGTCATGGAATGCTTCGGTGCAAAGAAACTAACACAAAATATATAACATGATACAAGGGAAAGAAACATAATAGATCTCTCATAAGGTACAAGTGTCTCACTCATCTTTCAAATAGGGAAATTTTCACTCAATCCACCTAGATTAGCACCTACCATAAGCTTGTAAAGATTCTACAATCTCCACCACTAATATACCATAGATTCAGGATCAAGGGGACTTTGTAGGGTTGTAATGTTGATGAAAGGCTAATGATGGATGAAATGAAAAAAAAAAAAGACAAATGCGTTGCCTAAACATTAAGAAGCAACTCAAAATGAGCTAAAGTTCAACCATCAAATGAACACCAATGCGCAATTATCATCTTTAAAGACCTAATTTTTAATCTTCAATCCACCAAGAGATGCCTTATTTCAAACTTTATTCTTTTTGTCCAAACTATTCTCTTTTTTCTTTTTTTCTTTTTCTTTTTTGTTTTTGTTTTTGTTTTGGCAAATTTAGCATACCCTAACCCAAGAAGATAAAAATAGCATCAATTATGCACATTTAATCATGAAGAACATAATGTAACTCATGCAAAACACTTGTTAAAAAATTGGAATGAATGAAAGTGAAGGGCTCAAAGGGGTAAGCAAAGGTCAATTGAAATGGCTTGTGTTTGGGTAAAGGGGTTTAGAAATGAATGCCCCTATCATGCTCACAAATCTAAGTATTAACGTAGCTTGGAAAAAGAATCTATACAAGTTTTGAAGGCTAACTAAACTAGGTAGAAATCACACAAGATGAGAAAGAAAAGTAAGGCTAAAAAATCCTTCCAACAAGGCTTTCTCTAAAATATTTCCTCCCTAAAATCAAGCTATATAACAAGGTTAGTAACACTGCACCAAAGGCATTTCACTATGCTAACTAACTAAGAATAAAAATTACTCAAATCAAAATGTGTTCAAACCTTGACATGTAAATGTTCACATGCATAAGCAACAAGGATTTGAAAAAAAACCCCAAGGATTGCAAAAGTCAAGTGAGAAGGTGGGAATCATAGCAAATCGTTCGTAAGAGATAGATCCAATCAATTTAGCTCAATCAAACAAGCAGTGGCTAATGCAAAGTCAATAAAATGGCAATCCAAACACTGGCAAACAATTCAACTAAAGCAATCCCTCTACCACACTTATTCAATACATTGGCCTCAATGTAAGAAAAACAAGTATAAGCGAAATGGCAAGAGCAAGGGGAAACTAACTAACAATAACTAAGAGAAATAGACAACTACAACTACTTCTTACCAGAAAGGTTCCCTCCCCTACACTTATTTCAGACTATCTCAACAGATAGATATCACCATAAAAATAATAGAAAATAAAGGATAAAGGTGGAAGGGAACAACTGTGGGATTAGGGGGGTCTTTGATCCTCATGGTAGTGCTTAAGTAGATGACCACTAACTTGTGAAACATGACCATTTGCTTCATCCACTAGCTCTACCATTCTAAATGAATGCACCTTGGTACCTTTGAAAGGGTCCTCCCACTTGGTGATGAACTTCTTGGGCAGTAACTTTAATCGAGCCTTAAACTTTAAAACTTTGTCACCTTTATGGAATTCTTTCCTCAAATTCTGTTTTTCATGAATCATTTTTAGCTTGTCTTTGTAGATTCTGGCGTTATCATAAGACTCAAGTCTTATATTTTAAAGCTCTTGGAGTTACATGGTCCGGCTTTCAAGTGAAGATCCAAGGTTTGCATTACATGCCTTGATCGCCAAATAAGATTTGTGCTCAATTTCCTTAGGTAGATGGCAAGACTTGCCATAGAGCAACTGGAAAGGGGACATATCTATAGAGGTATTGTAGGCAGTCTTGTAAGCCTATAATGCCTCCTCAAGCCTTTCACTCCAGTCTTTTCGGGATGGCTTCACAATCTTTTCTAGTATACGCTTCACATCTCGATTGGAGACTTCAGCCAACCTATTTGTCTGAGGGTGGTAAGGAGTGGCCAACTTGTGATTAACTCCATACTTACAAGTAAAGACTTGATAGTCTTATTGCAGAAATGTATTCCTTGGTCACTAATGATTGCTCTTGGAATGCCGTACCTACAAAAAATATAAGCACGTAAAAACTTGCCAATAATATAAGCATCATCTTTCCTAGTTGGCATCGCCTCTACCCACCTAGACACATAATCTACTGCAAATAATATATATGAAAATCCAAATGACGGAGGAAAGGGACCCATAAAATCCATGCCCCAGACCTTAAAATTTTCACAAAAATGCATAGGTCTTAAAGGCATTTCATGTTTTTTACCTAGACTCTCAAACCTCTGGCACTTATCACAAGACTTGCAAACAGCATAAGCATCTTTAAATACAGTAGGCCAGTAAAACCCACACTCTAAAACCTTCCTAGCAGTCCTATTAGCACTAAAATGCCCCCCGCAAGATACAGAGTGTGCAAAGGTAAGGATAGAATGGATCTCATTGTTAGGAACACATCATCTGATGATCTTATCACTGCATTAATTTGAAAGAATTGGAGCATCTTAGATATAGTATCTTGCATCCCTCTTCAGCTTATCAACCTGAAACTTAGACATAAAAGGAGGCATAAAATCAGTGACAATGTAATTAACAATATTAGAGTACCAAGGCTCCTAAACGGCCAAGGCAAAAAGTGCAGAATCAAGAAAATAATCAACAGTAAGATCAGAAGAGCCAACTCCCTCAGTGCCTTCAGGTAACCAACTAAGGTGGTCAGTCACATGATTCTCTGCTCCAGCTCTGTCTCTGATTTTAATATCGAACTCTTGTAGTAACAAAGCCCATCTCAGCAGTCTTGGTTTAGATTGGGGCTTCTTAAACAAGTACCACACCGCTGCATGATCTGTAAAAACAACCACTCGAGAGTTTATCAGATACTGTCTAAACTTATCCAAAGCAAAGATTATAGCAAAATGTTCCTTCTCGGTAGTGGTATAATTCACTTGATCAGAGTCAAGTGTCTTGGAGGCATAAGCTATCACTCTAGATCATTTTTCCTCCCTATATCCAAGCATAGCATCAACTGCAAAATTAGAAGCATCATAAAACAATTCAAAGGCAAATCCCAATTAGGTGTAGTCAAAATAGGAGGTGAAACAAGCAAGGATTTCAAAGTGTCAAAGCATGTCTACATTTATCATCAAAGTGAAAATGTATATCTTTTTTCAACAATGTAGAAAGGGGTAAAGCAATTGTACTAAAATCCTTTACAAAGGGCCGATAAAACCCTACATGCCCCAAGAAATATCTCAGTTCTTTTAGATAAGTAGGATAAGGAAGTGAAGAAATCATTTCAATCTTGGCTCTATCAACCTCAATCCCCTTTTAGGAGATGCGATGACCTAACACTACACCACTATCTACCATAAAATGACATTTCTCATAATTCAAAACCAATTTTTTCTGAATGAATCTACCAAGAACACGTTCAAGACTAAACAAGCAATCATAAAATCTATCACCGTAAACGATGAAGTCATCCATAAAAACCTCCATATTTTGCTCCAATAAATCACAAAAGATTGCCATCATATACCTTTGAAAGGTGCCTGAAGCATTACACAACCTAAATGGCATCCTTCGATAAATGTAGGTACCAAAAGGGCATATAAAAGTAGTCTTATCTTGGTTTGCAGATGCAATTAATACCTGGAAGTAACCTAAAAAGCCATCTAAGAAACAATAGTGAGATTTCCCTTATATTCTTTCCAACTTTTGGTCAATGAAAGGTAATGGAAAATGATCCTTCCTAGTTACTTCGTTCAACTTCCTATAGTTTATGCACATTCTCCAAGCATTTTGAACTTTTGATGGAATAAGTTCATTACTCTTATTTCTCACTACTGTGACACCGCTCTTTTTCGGTACTACCTGTACCGGGCTCAACCACTCACTGTCTGATATGACGTATATGATCCCCGCACTCAATAACTTAGATACCTCCTTTTTAATCACATCATGAATAAGAGGATTCGACCTCCTTGGTGTTTGCTTAACTAGCTTGGACTCGTCAGCCAAAAGGATATTGTGTGTGCAAACCAAGGGATTAATTCCTGGTATGTCCCCTAAAGACCAACCTATAGCCCTCCTATACCTTTTCAACACAGAAACTAATATCTCTTCTTCAAAACTACTTATAGAATTGGAAATAATAACAGGCAATTTGCAATCATCAATAAGAAAGACATATTTCAAGTTAGCGGGAAGGGGTTTCAATTATAAATTAGGGGGTTGCACAATAGAAGGAACCAGCTTTGGTATATCAAATGCATCCAATGTAAGTGGTGCGTCCATGTGGCTTGGGGAAGAGGATATAAGCTCAACGCAGCGTATATGTCCTCCACTTCCTGACTCAGTGTTACCATCAGATGACCTGAAAATAGTATAATTAAGGTCAGCCTGATCAATAGAAAAAGAAGGTAAATTAGAAGTGAGAGTGGTATTAGAAGGGTTTAGAACAATCACAGGATCACTACTATACTCTTCTAATATTCCAACACCACTTAAAGGAGAAACTACATTCGTAGCTTGCATAATAGCTCCTTTATCATCAGTTCCTACAAAATCACGAAACACACTTTCCTTAAAGCTATCAAGTGCAGAATCAACAGTAACATAAAAATAAAAGGATGCATCAAAATTTTGCGGAGTGGAAAGCCAACTATCAATCTCTAAACAATAGACACACTCATATGCACAAAAATCAGAAGAACAGGAGGAGGATAAACAAGCAAGTGCGTCATGATAATTCCCACCCATATTATACCAGTCGGGCTTATGCACATTAGTCTCATGCAAATCTTCCATATCATTATGATGACATTCAATCAAACTAACACCCAAGTACGAACAATCTTCATAACCATGGCTCATAGCTTCTGAAAGATTAAATTGCACTTCTTGATCCCCAATTCCCATAGCAATAAGGCTCTTCTTCATGTTAATTGTGGTCTCAACAGTCAGAAGGAATGGCTTACCTGTACTCTCAACAGGAAGCTCATTAGTCATATCCAAGACATAAAAGTCAATTGAAAAAACAAGACCTTTGACTTGCACAAGGATATCCTCTAGAATGCCTTTAGGTAATCTCACTGTCCTATCCACTAGACCAAGCACTACACTAGGTTTTTCAAAGCTTTAATACCCAAGGTCTTATAAACAGCGGTTGGCATGACATTAATTGTTGCACCTGAGTCAAGTAATGTAGCGCCCCCTTACAACAGGGTACACATCGGGATGCCCGGAGGTCATTCCGGTACATATCCTACGATAAAGGCGAGCTATTATCGATCACTACATTCACTTCATATGGCATCATATGATTATCCACTTGTAAAGCATCATAAGAAAATCACAATATATTTTTTAAACCAACTTTTTCCTCATTTCATTTCACAAAAATCGAAGTCTACTTTGTGTTTTTCAACAAGTTCTATATGTACATTCCCAAAAGCCATTACGGGAGTACTATATGAAAGAGGAAAATACATCAATCTATCTAAGTCACCCAAAAATCCCAGCTGACCGACCTTTGAGCCATGACTCCTTTTGCCAAAACACAATCTACACGGCTGGTTGTGCCTTTCAGTAGCTAAAGTCGTCTCTCGGTCCTGAAAAGACAACGTTGTAATTTTGGTGAGTTTTGCGAACTCAATGAGGTAACCATCAATTCAATTCATGCATCACGTTATTTCACAATGCGTATTATTCACATCATTGCATAATCATAATGTATCGCATCTCACGCTCAGAATAATCATATTGTACATACAAAACACACATATCAAATATAATTGCAATGCACGTGAGACTCACTTCTATTTATTAATATCGTTATGACCGAGTGCCTTTTTACCAGATCATCCCTTCATGGATGTTGATTTTTGTCGAAATAACGTCCCATATCCCTTAGTGGATATCGAGTACGGTCGGACTCGAGCCCGAGGCTCTATTTACATTCTGAGATTTAAGCTCTTTATCCTGGCGATTCCGGTTATAACTTCCTTTATCTTTCATGCATTCATGTAATGAATATTTCACATAACACAACTTCGGTCGATCACATAGATGAACATTCACATTTTAGACCACATTCATTGTTGGACCCCGAACCTTTCTATAAGCTAGGACTATTAACCGAGGAACTATTGGCAATTAGTTATGTGTAAATGTTGGATCCCGTTTCGGAAATCCAAATACTTACACAAAATATCAAACTGGAATCCGAATCTGCGTTGGAATTAATCCGAAAATCCCGATATAAATTTTTTTTTCATCTTATTCATCGTAAAACCATTTTCGTACTAAAAACTTCGTTCGGTTCTTTAGAAGGTCCAAAGTTGCTTTCTAGTTACTTACCAAATAAATAGTGCACAAAATGACCATATGAATAGTAAAGTGCCAAATTCCGATCCTCATAACTTTTTACTCCTAACTCCGAA
>JANZXV010285109.1:0-15142 GCA_027576455.1 Erythroxylum roigii | reverse complement strand
ATATGTTCCAAAAAAATTAGAAGGAGTCTATCTCTTAAGAAATGAACCTATCGTCTATATATCATAGACTTTCACAAGTTCAATGGTAGAGTCAATCACAAATATATTCAAGGTAGCATTGAGAAATATGCATTGAGAAATTTATCATCATATATGCAAAAATATGCAAAAAAAAACTATCCATATAAACTCTCCCTCTTTTTCATTATCAAAATAATAAAGTATACGGAGGAAGGAACTATCACAAGTTCGAATAAGCTAGGCAAAAAAGAATAGTAACAAAGTTAACGAAGGGATTCAAAGATTTTTCTCAACAACATCTACATATCAGGAAGCTGATTTTGCATACTATCTATTCGTTCTTGCGTCTGTTCTTGATGGACATGAATGTTCTGCAGTTATTGATGGAGTTTTACACTATTTTCATCCTAAGGAGGAACAGGAGTTTGTTGATCTGAAGCAATATCTAAGTTTTCTACTACTCTATTAGATCTTTTGTCTACCTAAACATTATTTTGCAATTTGTATCCAAATTGATAAGGAACAGAAGGGTGAAACTTAGTCGGCGCATACCAATTCAGATTTTCAATAGGAACTTCATAATGGTTGAAAATCTTGGTGAGCAACATCCAATAAGGCAGACAACTGGTGGTATTCTTATGATTCCCTTATCCACCATGAACCTCAAGATCATAGCTGGAAGATTCATTTTGTTTCCTTTTAGCAAATTATAAACCACATAATTGTTGAGCAAGCTACACCTTTCAATTGAGCTACTCTTGTGAAAAATTGAAGCAGCTAAAAGTGATGCAAGGCATTGTGGTATTAAGTCTAATTGCCTACTCCAGGGTCTCCCGTCTTGGTGCTCTCAGAATGAAGGTAGATGGATTTGATAACTTCGACTAACTCCAGATCATCAACATCCCACTTATGATAGGGTAAATTAGTTCTTCCTATAGGGGCTACTTGCAGTATATCTCCTAAGATTTCTTCATAAATTAAATTTTCACATTAATTTCTTCCTTTTTCATGTATGTGTAGAATATCTTGACTAGCTTATCACATACTGTCTCATCTAATTTCAAAATATTTTCCCAACCAATGGCAACAAAGTAAGGAGAGATGGGTATACATATGTCATCAAACATTATAAGAGGCAAGATCCGCCCAACAACCACCTTTCTTTTCTTGTACTATGTTTTATGATAAACTTTAGCTTCCGTTCATTGAAACATTTATGGTGGTATTGATGTCTTTTCTTTTTTTACAACTATTTTTATCTTCTTTGCTTCTTTAGGAATCATCTCTTCATGAAACAACTTATTTCTACCAATAGTTTCTTCAGTCACAGGCATTTTTCCCTTTTTTATTTCTTCCGTTTTTCATTTTTTGGATTCTTCTTCCTCTTTCTTTTCAGCATCAAGGTTTTCTTTTTGTTTAGAAATTTTCTCGGCTTGTTTTTCAAGACTTCATCTAGTTTGTGGTTGTCTAATCAACCAAGAATATTCTTCATTTGGATCATCATCTTTTATAACCCAGTGCACTTCTGATGCTTAAGGCTTAAAGGAGATAGGTTCAGTAACATAAGCTTCACCATGACTATAAGTTGAAGTTGGACTTTTCTTTTGTCCTTTTGATCTAGTTCGTGCTACTGTAAGTGCGGTGGATGAAGTTTGAGAGAGAAAACGTGTGGTAATAAGAATGCAAAGAGTTAGGGTGCAGAGAGAATAAGCAGCATAAATGAGAATGACAAAGATGAGAAGATGAGGGAAGTTTGCTTAGGGTATACTAAGTGATTCTTGAGCGTTGATCTCATGAGATGATGAGTAGGCATACAGGTCAGAAGAGGAAGTGTAATCAGTTTGCGTATCTTCTAACAGATGCGTACGTAGAATTGTCAGATTGCAAACGTGTTTTTGAAAAGGCTAAAATGACGCCATGAATGACTCCCTTATATTTAAGACAAGTGTCACTTAGAAAGTCAACCCAAGAGAAGCCTAAAAAGAAGATGAGCGTTTTAATCTAGAAGAAACCTACTAACCTAAGAGGAGGCTTCTAAACTAATAGGGGCCTTCTAAACTGTAAGGAGCTTACTAAAATAAGAGAGAGTTTCTAAGGAATCATAATAGAAGGAGCTCCTAAGCGAAATACAAAGATAAGTAGCAGAGAATATTCATGCAGAAATAATATCACAGAGTTTGCATATACCAAGTTCTTTTCTTAACACGTAAAATCTATCTTTAGAGAGTGTCTTGGTGAGAATGTTAGCTACTTGATTCTTAGTATTAACATGTCAAAGATCAATGGTTCTTTCTAAAACATGATCCCTAAGAAAGTGATTTTTGATTTCTATATGCTTAATCCTAGAATGATGCACAAGATTTTTAGAAAGATTTATAGCACTAATATTATCACATAATATAGGAATATGAGAAAAGTATAGAGAAAATTTGTGTATTTAATGATTCGACCATAAGATTTGAGCACAACAGCTAACAGCTGCAATGTATTTCGCTTCAGTCATTGAAAACGTTGTGCAATTTTGCTTCTTGCAGAACCAAGAAACTAAACATCATCCAAGAAATTGATTGCAACCACTTGTGCCTTTTCGATTGACTTTATCACCTGCATAATCTGCATCATAATAACCCACTATGTCAAATGAATCAGTTTTTTGGATAACATAGTCCAAAATCCATAGTTTCTTGGAGATATCGAAAGATTCTTTTGACTAGTTGAAGGTGGCTTTCTTTCAGATTTGATTGAAAGCTTGCGCAAAGACTCGCACTAAGAATAATGTCTAGTCTTGAGCTTGTAAGGTATAATAGTGATCCAGTCATTCCTCTATACTTTGCCTCATCCGTAGCTTTTCCTTCTTCGTCTTTATCAAGTTTAGTTATAGTGTACATAGGAGTACCCATTGGCTTGGCATTCTTAAAATGATATTTCTTGGTGAGTTCCTTTGTGTACTTGTCTTAGCTAATGAAGATTCCTTTTTTCTATTTGTTTGATTTGTAATCGAAAAAAAATGATAATTCTCCCATCATGCTCATTTCAAACTCCCCCTGTATTCCTATTAAGAATTCATCATAGAAAGATATATTAGTAGCACCAAATATTATGTCATCAACATATATTTTCACTATGATAAATCATTCTTCTTTCTCTTAAATAAATAAGGTTTTATACCTTTCCTTTTTCAAAGTTATTCTTAAGAAGAAAGTTACTTAACTTCTCATACCATGCTTGAGGAACCTACATTAAACCAACAGAGCTTTAGCTAACTTCATTACGTAATCTAAATGGTTTTCATCTTCAAAACCTGGGGGTACTTGACAAATACTTCATCGTTAATGTAACCATTTAAGAATGCACTTTCGACATGCATTTAGATCAAATTAAATTTTTTATAGCATGCAACGGCAAGTAAAATTCTCATCTATTAGAATCTAGTAATAGATGCGTGAGTTTCATCAAAATCAATATCTACATTAAACCACCTTACCATTTTCATCAAGTTGGTTTTGAAATACCTACCGAGTCCTAATGATTGATTTGTTTTGAGGACGAGGTACTAGTGATTGAGCCCAAGTTTATTAAATAAATTGGCAACATTTTCATGACTTTTACTACACTTTTTGACTCCTATTTCTAGTTTTTATGCTTAAATTGACTCTTAAGTGTGTACTGTTATTTTATGTAGTTTGATAGTAAAAATTGTCACAAATCAGTATTAATTGCACTAATTAATTTTCTGAGAACAATTGATACTGCAAACTACCATTGTTCTTTGTAGGAACCTTGAGGAGAAGGGACTCAAGAAGATGTAAAGTCAAAGAAGGCCAAAGTGAAGTCAACAAGAGAACAGGCGCTACAGGAAGTTCGTCGTGGCGAAGTACATCTGTCGCTGCGGCGAAATACAAAAGAGTCCAGGCTGAACTTTCAGGAAAAGTTCACTGCAGCGAAGGATCCAGTAATGAAGCAAAACCTTTCGAGAAAGTACGCCGTGGCGAACTTATCTGTCGTCGTGGTGAGCCTTCAAAAACCCAAACCATTTTTAGAAAATCACCCATTGTGCGACCAGACCCAATCATCCTTCATTTAAAAACCTACCAAATTAGGTTAACAGTAGCCGAATATACAGAGAGAAGAAGTCCTACACCATACACACACTCTCGACTCTCTCTCCCTCAACTTGACCATCATCCATCACTTCTTTCCATTTTTTGTCACCACCTTCATCATCTGCTGCTGCTGCCATGGATGCTCTTGGTGGGTCTCCGGTTATGAGTTCTCCCGAAGCAATGCTTGGCTAAGCACCATTTCCTCTTGAAGATGTAGCAATGGCTTGACTTCAATGGCCTTCAAAGGGGAGTAGTTTATTCATGTTTAGCTACATTGTTATGAACTCCTTAGTTAGGATTTATGCTTTGTTGTTAGATTTTCTTGATTATAGTTTAATCAAGTGTTGAACAATGTATTGTGTTATTGGGTTTGTTGATGTAGAACTTGGAGCTTTAATATATGAAGTCTCATAAATGTCTTTTTGTGATTTTGTTAATTCTCTTTTATCTACCTAGTTGTGTTTGATATTGAGATGATGCTTGATCCCAAATTGACCATTTGCTTTAACTTACCCGTTCCACACACTAAGATGCATTCAACAAGGTTTTAAGAAGTGGAGTTCATTGATTAAAACCTTAGACTTAAAGAGTTCTTTAAGGTTTATCATTTGAAAACTTAGTGATTTTTACCCCTACCAAGATTTGTTCTGAACTATGATAGCCAAAGCTCATTTTTCAAGAGGATTTTATCACATTTGATCATTGTTTGAATTTTCAATTTCTTTTTCCTAAAAATCCAAAAAAAATACTTTTTTACATACTTCTATTACAATTAGCTCAATTTTGTTAGTTTTCTTAAAGAACCAAAACCCCTCCTAACCAATTTAGTTTGCATTTCATGACGATTAGGCTAGCTTAGGTCTATTGCATTAGGTTCTGATTAAGTGAGACGACCCGAGGTTGCACTCTATATTGCAATCCTTGGAATTAAATTTTTGATTCGACCTCTAAGGGTAAAGCCAAAAGACAAAACGACGGATCAAACGCTTACCTGTGACAAGTCATGGAGCTGGTTCTATATTGCTTACCCATGACTGGTTATCCACTATTTACAGAGATGGTTCTACATCGCTTACCCATAATAGGTTAACTACTATAAATATACTAGTGTAATAACATATATAAAGCCTAGCAGTACCATAGGCAAAACAACTCTTACATTTAGGACTCATCTTATTTTTTAAATCAAGTATGAGAGTCATAATTGAATTATTTCAATGTAACTCCGGATCATACAAAATTTAATTGTCAAATTAAAACTCATAGATTGCTAAAGCATACACTTATGCTAGCAATATTCCCTTGTAAAATATCATTTACATAAAACTCAACATAAATATTCATTTCAAGATCAAATGAAAATCATTTGCATAAACTCAATTTAAAGTACACTCATATGTCATCAATTATTTTGTAAAGAATTTAGTCATATAAAACAATTAAAATACACTCACAACTTGCTAATTTCCTTTTCACCATTTCGAAATCCTTTAGCTGGTTTCACTTTCCGATCCGAAAACCTTTGACCAAGTTTGACTAAGGCTTCACACATTAGGTTTTCTTGATTTTCTTCCCCCAATTGCTTCCAATGTAATAAAACCTACCCATTTTCTTCTTCCTCTTCACTTGGATGGCTATGGTGTAGCACCCCACTCTTATAGGACATATATCTGACATCCTGAATGATATCCGAGCACGTACCCCACAAGGGTGGCATGCTAGAGCAGTCACGTCACTAACTTAATCATGGCATCATCATTCAAAGCATAAATATCACAATATTTGAAAACCCAAAATTCTTCACTTCTTTTGATAAAAACCGAATATACATTGTAACTTTACAAAACATCCATATATGTACATTATTAAAACCAATCAGAGTTTACATCTTTGTATTCAAAACATGATCCATACATGAGAAATTATAAAAAAGTTCTAAACTAGATCCTTCAGTCTCAACTGACCAACCTTGGAGCCATGTCTTCTGTCCAAAAGCAGTGCTAGCTTGTGCTAGCTCTCTTCTAATTTGACATAAAAGCTATATCATCTCTCTCTCTCGAACCTAAAATGTCAACGTTGCAATTTTGGTGAGTTTTATGAACTCAGTGAGTCAACCATCCTTGATGGTTCACTCAAATCATATAACACATCAACATATTCAATCACATAATTCACATCATTTAATTTATCATCATGTAGCATCATATAACACTTTGTTTACAATTTTCACGTTCTCATTCAACACAATTCAACAATATAGTTCAATCATTTAAACATGCATATTAAATGTATATGTAATGCTCCTGAGACTCATTTCTGATCATTACATTGTTGTGGATGAGTGCCTATAACTGTCTCATATTCATTATGGATACTAGGCTTATTGATAACTGTCCTTTATTCGTTGAGGATACAGAACTTATTATACATAGCGAGCCTTTAGCTCTTGCTCTTTTTCAGTGGCTACTTAAGTCACAACTGCCATTATTTGTTTAGGCATTCATGTAATGAAATGCATCACATATATCCAGTAAATCAAAAGTGCTCAATATTACACAGTCATATTCACTATCGCATTCTTGTTCACATTTATCATCGGACATTGGTCCGACATTCAACAATTATATTGAGTACACTTATTTCTGTTAAATTCACATACAAGGAGCATTTCCAATATATCATTCATGCATCAAATGCCTCAGACATTCAATGTTCGGAATCAGCACAATCACATTTACAAATTAATTCAATACAACATATAAACAAACAATTTATTAAGTGAGACCATCTAGGTTACTCACTGTTTGCTCCAGATAGCTATTTCTTCAAAGTCTCGAAAACGTCTAGATATTGGTGCTCAAAATGCTCTTCTAAAACCTGCAATCCACACTTATACATAGCATAACTTTGAACAATTATATAAGTACTTATTTATGCACATATGTATATATGGATTATGTACAATGTATGCTCAATGACAATCCTGGGTATGTTTCCTTTATTCACAACACATGATCATTCATATTTCAAAACTCATATATGTATAATTTGAACTTAGGTTTACACCTCAATAATACAAATTCATTCGAAGTTCATCACTAAATCAATCATTCTAGCTTTTTTCCCAAAACAGAATTTTTTGGTTAATTTTGCATGGTCATTATAACAAGGAAATTGAGGTATTTAGGGATCACATTCTTCTAACAAAATGTTTCTATATGTCTTATGTTTCTAATGACACTAAGTTCATACAATTCGGTTCAATATTATGTAAGTTATACACAAAATACTTCAGACTGTACTCAAACTACAATAGCACTCAGTACTCAACTTTGAGCCAAAATTTGAAACTCTTAAAAATAGAATTAAAATTCTATTCCTTCATGAAATATGTAGCCATATGTTTCTTGTTTAATCTAAACTTAAAAGAATCACATTTAGATTTGTACAGATCAAGTTATGGCTGAAATACATATGTCTACTTAGTGAAAAGACTCCATTTAAAATATTCCAGCACAGTTCATCAATTTCATCCTAAATTCATCAATCGATCATTATCAATCCTTTCCTAATGAATTCATATGGCCATGAAATTTGGTGGAGAAGAAAGACAATGTGTGAAGAGTGTTCAAAATAGTGAAGGGTGTCAAAAACTGTCAAAAGGTATTGCACTCCCACTGTCACGATCGTTCTTATCCACGATTATGCGCTGCTTGTTCAACCTTCTTAGTCACGTTTGTGCACTGCCAGATGTCTCCCTTCTGTCACAATCATGCTTGTGCATAGTTTTCACTGCCTAATTTCTCCTCATGCAGCTCCTCTGAGGCTCCCTCTCTATCACAGACGTTCTTCTCCATATTTAACGAAATTGCAGATTTTTCATCTCTTCTTCATCTGATTTACTAAATCCATCATTTTTAACTTTTGTCTTCTTTTTTTCCTCTTTATTTCTACTTTCATTTCAACTCAACTCAATCACAAAAAAATTAAAATCTATGATTAATCACAAACATCAAATGCTGAACATAACCTACATGCATTCCTCATATTTTCTGCACTTCTTCATCAACACCTTCATTTCATCTCTAACTTATCATTTTAATTCTTCCCATATCACGACATCACATTACTCCTTTTTCCTTAACTCTAGACTCATTTTAGTTCATCTCTAAAACACCCAAAGAGATTCAGGTAATAAAAGTGAAAATAGAATATACGCATATCTCTTTCCATAAAATTTCTGCACTCTTTTTATACACATTTTCAATGATCTTTCTATCTCAAAAATCATTTCAACAACATCTTACGAAATATTGATCATCAAATATGCAAAAGCAAGACATTCGGCACACCCTAGTTTCTCATTCACATTTCAACAAATATACATCCTCATTTTATAAACATTTAACTGCTAACTATCATGATGCATGTTTCTTTATCATTTAATCACCATATTTGTTTTCCTTCTACAAATCATAAAGAACCATATGGTACTTGTTTAAAACTTCAAACTACTCAAAATCACGTGAACCCTTGCTTTCCAATATCACACGATCATCAATAGTCAAAGGTTGTAGGGTTAGGTATTTTAGTGACAGTGATGGGACAACACAATGAAAGTAGCAAGTGAAAGGTGAGAGCAAAGCTTGCATTGTGAGGGTGAGAAAATGAGTATCGTGTTCAAGAAGATGAAGAACGAAATGAAGAGAAATAACAAGAAGTGAGAACATTGACTACAGTGAGAGACAATTAAAAACGAAGATAGTCTTTCACTTGGGAGAGTTTCGTGGGCTGTATCATATGGTGTGGCAAGTGACACTTGCCACATGTCACTTTCCTATTGTCTTTCCTTGGTCTTTTATTTAACTAGTCCATTTGTCTCCAAATTATACTCAAAATTTGTCCCAATTTTCAATATCATATTCTCATCAAATTATAATACCATTAACCAATTATTTCAACTGTCATTTGACACTTATTTCTACTACCATAATTTAGTTGTCTTGTTACTTGGTACTGTGAAACACTCTAATTAGGGTCAATACTTATTAAAATTTTCAAATGGTTTTAAAATCATTAATAATTATTTTCCAAAAACGGCATTTTAGTCTAATAATTTTGGATTACCCAAATTTTATTCTATCAACCTTCATTTTTCCGTTTCAGTTATTATGGACTCCAATCCTAATTCAGAAGTTTTTCATCGTATTATGAAATTATTCGATAACCTTTTAGTTTCCTAGAAGAATTTTTGGATTGAATATGGAAATCATTAAATGTCACCGAAATTGTTTAGATTTCATTCAAAAATGTCACGTAAATCTCCAAAGCACATTTAAGAGCTTTTAATGCTCATTCGGACTCATTTCATATCTTTTTAGAGTTTTAAAAAATAATTTGAGAAATTTCTGATCTACTCCAAAACCATCTATGGTTTATTCGTGATCTCTATTATAACCTCGATAATACATTAAAACTCTTAAATTACTCTAGTATACCATAAATAAAGCATTCTTTATAAAATGCATGTGCAACATAGTACACCATACAATAATCATACTAAGATATTACAAATTCTCTCCTCCTTATAGAAATTTCATCCTTAAAATCTCAAATAAACTTAGTTATCTAAAAAAATAAGGATATTGACTTTGTATCCATTTTTTGTGCTTCCACTCTGTCAATCACTTTGTAGGGACCAACATATCCTGGGCTTACCTTGTCACATTTTCTAAAATAGATTATTCCTTTCTAGGATGAATTTCTAAAAATCCTTGATTTTTTAACTTTAAACTCAAAATTCTTCCTCCATTTCCACACCTAGCTCTGTTGTCGATTTTAGGCACTATCACTTTGGGCCGCATAATTTTGATCTTTTTTAGGATTATCTAAACTAGTTCAGCTCAACTAATTTCCTTTTATCTATCTCATCATCATATACCAGCACTTTACGTAACTGTATACTTCCAATCACTTACAGCTTGATTAATCTATCAAGAGGATACCTACCTTATATGGTTAGGAAATGGGTAGATTTTTTTAATTTGATCCTTTATCTACCATATACTATCATATCTGCTTAGGTTCTACGAAATTGCTACCATAAAATATTTAATAATATGCTTCCATTTCCATTCCCGAATAGGGAGTGGCTGAGCAATTTTTGTTGGTTCTTTCCTTAACTTGTTGATTTCACAAGCATTTGGACATATACCTTGCTATCGCCCTCTTTATACCTTATCAATCATAAAACAATTTCGAGGTATGATGCCTCTTATGTTCCTCATATGCATAGTACACACTTGTGAGTGACTTAATCTAGAATTTCTTTCTTAAGTGCAGCCATGACTAGTACACACAATTCCTGACCTAGCATCAACTTGACATTACCTCTCAATAAAATACCCTCAGAATTTGCGACTTATCTTCACATGAAACTCTTTTTTCTAAATCATTACTTTTGCTTTCTCACTAACCATTAGTTGATTCACAACTTTACTAACTTAACTATACATCAAATCATCCATTTAACACTATCACGATTCACATTTACTTAGGAGTCATTTGGTTCCACTTCTGTTTTTCTGTTGTTTTTGGTTTCTGTTTTTTCCTTAAAAAATGAAAACCTATTTGGTCGAGATTTGTAATAAAAAACTGAAAACAAAAACATGTTTGGTTTTATTATTCTATTTCTATTTTTTTGTAATTATACTCTTATGTGCAATAGTTATATATATACATTATATTTTTAAATTAAATAATTATCATTATAGCTAATATTAAATATATAAAATCAAATATTATTAAAAATACACATTAATTGTATATAATAAAATTACATAAATTAGAAATTATTTTAAGTCATTCTAATCAATAAAATATGTCCATCATACTATAATTCTTGAAAACATAATAGAACTATCATTTACAAAAAGAAATATAAATCAATTATAAATAATATAATCACTCCATATTTGTCTAGCAATTTCATCTCACCTCCAAGACATACCTCGAAGTTGTATTGAAGTGATATTATACTCCACTTAAGACCTTGCGTCTTCATTTTCACTTTCCCTAATTTTTTCTTCATTTTTAGCAAACCTTTCAAATAATTCATCGCTTTGTCCATACATTCTAATATAGTTGTGTATAACATAACAAACAATAACGATGTATTTTTTTCTTCATATCACAACTTGGCATGTTTTTAAGTATAGGGAATCTTGCTTTTAGAATGCCAAAACATCTTTCAATAACATTTCTTAATGAAGAATGCCTGTAGTTAAATAATTCCTGTGAACTTTGAGGTCTTCCTCTGCCTCTATAATCTCGCAAATGATATCTTTCACCTCGATATAGTGAAAGAAATCCAGGCATATTAGTATAACCCGAGTCAACCTAATAGTACTTACCTAACATAGAAAGAACATAATATTAATAAAAAGATATTAGAAATGAATCATAATTACTATGTTTATTTTAAATAATATAATACCTTGTGTAGCATAGGAAATTGATTCGTTAGATTTGTCACTGTTTTCAAAAGAACTTGGAAGTCATTTGCAGTACCTTCTCATCCAGCCATTACATATGTAAAACACGTATCAAATGAGCAACAACACATAATATTTTGGGTTGGATTAATTCTTTTGCTCCTGTATGGTATTTGTTCATCGATTGGAACATGTGCATCAATATGTGTACCATCTATTGCTCCTATGCAATCCTAAAAATTAAAAAATATATTAAAATAAAATTTAATCATAAGGACATAATTAAAATAGTAATTAAATATATGAATGTACCTGAAAATATGGAAAGAATTTTGAATTATGTTGAATCTCAAGAGGAGTATTAGTAAAAGATGGTAAAGTGATGAATCTTTTTGCAAGACGATTAACTGCATATAAGATATTACGAAAGTACTTTGAAATTGCTTAGGTAGAATGTTGAAACCGTTCTACATTGACTCTAGTTATCTCACTATGCCCTATAGTCATCAAGAAAATTACTCCTTATTCCTCCACAGTTAAATGACTTGTTGCCTTTAAGCTTCCTAAACTCTTCAACTCATCTCATAAGTTCAAGAAGAATATCGTTCTTATTCTTAAGTTTTCATAAATCCTTGTAGGATTCTCATTCAAAAATTCCATTATCCAATCATGACCTAGTAGAGTAGAAGTTCTACATGGTTGGTTTTGTAAATGAAAATATTTGTTCTCTCCCCCAGCCAGAGAAATAATGATTACTTTCTTATATTTTTCATCAGAATCTAATTCAAAATCTGATACGAAATCTATGTATCTACAATAACAACATTAAATAATTAATAAAACATTCAATCAAAAAGTTTAACCGAATGTAGACAAAATATTCATAACCGAATGTAGACAAAATATTCATACATTAAGTCAAATATTCATACAAATCACAAACTTAAAATGTTCAAACTATGGAATAATGTTTAAAATAAAAGTGTCAAATTAGTAAGAATTAGATATGCAATAACATGAAAATATAACTAAAGTGACATAATCCAATACAACTTCCTTGTATCTGTCATCTTTATAAAAACATCCCTATAAAGTGTAGAATCATATAAAACCTTTATAGCTTTTCCATATTGCACATCATCAACACCCAATTCATCTAAGGACTTCATACATTCCATCATTATGTTACACTCTTGAGATCTACTCTTTGTGGTAGATGATGTTTCACTCAGTTTTTCGCAAGTAAATCGTTCTTCCTTTTTGATTATTCACCAAGTACAGCCAAGACCTCTTCTACAATGTTAGAATGTCTTCTTTACCTACTTATTCTTAGGAGATTTCTTTCTCTTAGATATATAACTTATATCTTGATTTTCTGTTTCATTATATGAGTAATCTTCATCAACATCATTTTCATATTCCTCTTTTATATTATTCGATGGAGATTTAGTTAATGGATGTGCTTGCACCACTTGCAATAGTATCTCCAAAAATATGAAACAAGTCTGAAAATTCCTTACATCCTTTTTTTCTTGAATCTGTGAGTCATTTTATACACCTATAATGATGAAAAATGAATATGAGAATAAATATTATATAATATGATATATTAATAAAAAAGACATATTTTACCTTAAATAGATTTTCTCAACATTCATTTGTAGCACTAACTTCACCAGTAAGGGAGTTGTAGCCAATTCCTATTTCTTTCAATAATTTCTTGAAATTCTTCAATCTAGCCTTTAATCCATTATACTCATTCTTTAATTTGAATATTAATATACTCCTTATTGAATTTTGTTTGAAGCCCTGCCTTAATATTCATCCAACCAGATTTTGGAAAAGGTAGTTGTTGGACCCTGGACTTTTCTTGGAAATTAGAAATTATTAAATGAAATTTAATGAGGAAATATGGTATGATTCCTTCTGATGAATGAAAAGTATGAATGAATCTATAAGCATTTGATGAAATGAAAGACATTTGAGTTTTCTTGTGTTTTGCGTATGTTTAATAAAAAGGTGATGTAGTATGGTTTTGAACATGGCCATGACTAATGAGTAAAATGGTGTTTTGAGTTTAAAATGGAATTGATAGTGAATGAATTGTTTTGAATAGAATTGAAAAGCGTGAAATGAATAGTGAAAGTGTTAGATTTTGGAGAATTGAAAATTCTAAAATTTTGAGGATGAATAGTAGCAGAAAGTTGCCCATTTTGATGTAAAATCTTTGTGAATTTTTCTGCGATGATTTAGGCAGAATTTGATAAAATGATCTTTATGAAAGTTGTAGTTTCTGTTGATAGCTTTTTATCGCTATAAAGTATGACATTTGTCGATATCGGGATTGAAAGTTATGATCATTCGAAGTTAAGTTTATTTTGCTTTGCTTTTGAAAATGCTCATAAGGGTAGGTTTTGTGTATGTTGGTTTTGAGGTAAATTATGGACTGATATGGTTGGAATTGGATTAAGTAGCCTTCTTGAAAGTTATAGAGGGATTTCATAGCTTTACAATGATGTGTAATATGCCCTTTGTGGATGTGGGAATTGAAAGATATGAAGTTTTAAAGTTTGGATGTTGTTTAGGTGATTTTTAACATGGCAGACACTTCGATTGATAATTTGACCTATTTAGAGGTTGAAATTGCTTTTAAGTCCTTCTTAAAAGTTGAAGATTGTGTTTTGATCTTTCCATTGATATAAAGTATGGAATTTTTGGACATTGGAATAGGAAGTTATGATTTTTGGAAGTTGTGTTACTATTTTAGGATGGCATTTTTGGGTAGAAAATTTGAGTGGATTTTTTACCCCTTTAGAGGCCTAATTGGTTTTTAAGTTCTTCATGAAAATTGTATAACTTTTGGTTAGCTTTCCATTGATACCAAGTTTGTAAAATTTGGAGTTCTGAGTCAAAAGTTATGCATTTTAGAAGTTCAGATGTCGAAAAGAAAATTTCAAAGTTTTTCTCTGCGGCTCGCGATCGCAAGCTGACCTTTTTCTCTACGGCTCGCGATCACGAGCCGTCGTGATCATGAGCTGGTCCTTTTTCTCCGCGGCTTACGATCGCAAGCCGTCGCGATCGCTAGCCGGCTATTGTTTCTCCGAGGCTCACGATCGCGAGCCGACTACTGTTGCGGTTTTAATTTTTTTATTTGAACTTCTTCCACTCTTTTGGCCATAACTTTTCCGTCCGATATCCGATTGATCTGATTTTTAAAGCGTTGGTTTTCTAAGACATACCTCTATCTCTCCATACAAAATTTATGATTTTTAGAATTTATTTAAAAAGATTGATTGAATTAAAGTGAGCGGATTGGATAAAAGGTTATGAGTTGGATATTTTCTGAACATGCTTCAGTAATTTTGAGATATCTTGAGCTATAGAGCTCCGAATGAGGTGATTCATGTTGCTAATTAAACTAGAGACATGGATCTACTAGTGTTCTGAAAGAATCAAATTTCAATTTAGCCCCTAAGATGTTTAATTTCTGGAGTGAAGTTAGGTCTAGTGTTCAGTCTTGGTTTA
>JANZXV010284497.1:10000-15145 GCA_027576455.1 Erythroxylum roigii | reverse complement strand
ATAAGTATCTTTAGATAATAAGTATCTTTGTATTGTAGTATTGTTTGTAGTAGTGTATTCGGCTCAATCCTTTTAGGAAAAGATTGGGCCGAGTTTAATTGCAATTAATTCTCTGCTTACAAAGTATCCATTGCTTCGAATTCAAATTTGATCTCCTTCCATACTTCACAAGCAGCAGCTAATTCAGGACTCCATTTGCTAGCCTCACGGATAATTTCATTACCTTCACGAGCAAGATCGCGTCCTTCATTTCGAGCCTGCACACATGCTTCAAGAGCTACTCGATTAGCTACAGCACCTGGTGCATTTCCCCAAGGGTGTCCTAAAGTTCCTCCGCCAAATTGGAGTACAGAATCATCCCCAAAGATCTCGGTCAGAGCAGGCATATGCCAAACGTGAATACCTCCCGAAGCTACAGGCAAAACACCTGGTAGAGAAACCCAATCCTGAGTGAAATAAATACCGCGACTTCGATCTTTTTCAACAAAATCATCACGTAGTAAATCAACAAAACCTAAAGTGATTTCTCTTTCCCCTTCAAGTTTACCTACTACGGTACCGGCGTGAACATGATCTCCACCAGACAAACGTAATGCTTTAGCTAGTACACGAAAGTGCATACCATGATTCTTTTGTCTGTCGATAACTGCATGCATTGCACGGTGTATATGAAGAAGTAGACCATTATCTCGGCAATAATGAGCCAAGCTAGTATTTGCAGTGAATCCCCCCGTTAAATAATCATGCATTACGATAGGAACGCCTAATTCTCTGGCAAATACAGCTCTTTTCATCATTTCTTCGCATGTACCCGCAGTTGCATTCAAGTAATGCCCTTTGATTTCACCTGTTTCAGCCTGTGATTTAAAAATGGCTTCGGCACAAAATAAGAAACGGTCTCTCCAACGCATAAATGGTTGGGAATTCACATTTTCATCATCTTTGGTAAAATCAAGTCCCCCACGAAGACATTCATAAACAGCTCTACCATAATTCTTAGCGGATAACCCCAATTTAGGTTTAATAGTACATCCTAATAGGGGACGACCATACTTGTTCAATTTATCTCTCTCAACTTGGATGCCATGAGGCGGACCTTGGAAAGTTTTAATATAAGCAGTAGGGATTCGCAAATCCTCCAGACGTAGAGCACGCAGGGCCTTGAACCCAAATACATTACCGACAATGGAAGTAAACATGTTAGTAACAGAACCTTCTTCAAAAAGGTCTAAGGGATAAGCTACATAAGCAATATATTGATTTTCTTCCCCAGCAACAGGTTCAAGGCCGTAGCATCGCCCTTTGTAACGATCAAGACTGGTAAGCCCATCGGTCCACACAGTTGTCCATGTACCAGTAGAAGATTCGGCGGCTACCGCGGCACCTGCTTCTTCAGGCGGAACTCCTGGTTGAGGAGTTACTCGGAATGCTGCCAAGATATCAGTATCTTTGGTTTCATAGTCAGGAGTATAATAAGTCAATTTATAATCTTTAACACCAGCTTTGAACCCAACACTTGCTTTAGTCTCTGTTTGTGGTGACATAAATCCCTCCCTACAACTCATGAATTAAGAATTCTCGAAACAACAAGGTCTACTCGACATGACTTAGGAGTTAATGAAATCTTTCATTTCACAGGAATCTTTCCCAAATAATAAACTAATATTATCAATTAATCCCCAAGGTTCGTTATTATTAAACGATGGTATTTGATTTGTCAAATACATCATTATTGTATACTCTTTTATATGTATGGCGCAACCCAATTTTTGTTTTTTTTTTTCAATTTTTAATCTCCTATCCCTTTTTTTAATTTTGGAATCGAAATATCTAATCTAAATAATCCAAAAATTCACTCTTAATCTTGACAGTGATATATGTTGTATATGTAAATCCTAGATGTAAAAATAGGCAGACTTCTCCCGGGAAAAAAAGTAGGTAAAAAAATATGCTAAGTATAAATTGTCTACTGATGAAATACGAAAGCTGATGATATTGAAAAAAAAAGAATTGTAAATAAGGTTCAGGTTCGACTTCCATAGAGAATATAGATGATATTGTCTATAATGATAGAAAAAAATAAAAAACTTTCGAAAGATTTTATCCAATTGAAATTTTAAAAATGACTGGGATAAACTTAAGAATTCAATTATTGAAATTGAATAAGTAAACAATTTAATTGGATTGGTCGAATGGTATCAAAAAAATGGAGTACTAACTCCCATTTCTTATTTATTATTGAATTAACCGATCAACTTGCTTTGTTATCGAACATTTCTTTTTGATTTCAAAAATTTTCCGGAAAAAATTTGAATCTATTTTTATATGCGAATCAATCCTACTACTTCTGGTCCTGAGGTTTCTGCGCTTGAAAAAAAAAATCTGGGACGTATCGCCCAAATAATTGGTCCGGTACTAGATGTAGCTTTTCCCCCAGGTAAGATGCCTAATATTTACAACGCTCTGATAGTTAAGGGTCGAGATACTGTTGGTCAACAAATTAATGTGACTTGTGAAGTACAGCAATTATTAGGAAATAATCGAATTAGAGCTGTAGCTATGAGTGCGACAGAAGGTCTAATGAGAGGAATGGAAGTGATTGACACAGGAGCTGCCCTAAGTGTTCCAGTAGGTGGAGCAACTCTAGGACGAATTTTCAACGTGCTTGGAGAGCCCATTGATAATTTAGGTCCTGTAGATACTCGCACAACATCTCCCATTCATAGATCTGCGCCTGCCTTTATACAATTAGATACAAAATTAGCCATTTTTGAAACAGGAATAAAAGTAGTAGATCTTTTAGCTCCTTATCGTCGTGGAGGAAAAATAGGACTTTTCGGTGGAGCTGGAGTGGGTAAAACGGTACTGATTATGGAATTGATCAATAACATTGCCAAAGCTCATGGAGGTGTATCTGTATTTGGCGGAGTAGGTGAACGTACTCGTGAGGGAAATGATCTTTATATGGAAATGAAAGAATCTGGAGTAATTAATGAACAAAATATTGCAGAATCAAAAGTAGCTCTAGTATATGGTCAAATGAATGAACCGCCCGGAGCTCGTATGAGAGTTGGTTTAACTGCCCTGACTATGGCGGAATATTTTCGAGATGTCAATGAACAAGATGTACTTCTATTTATCGACAATATCTTTCGCTTCGTCCAAGCAGGATCTGAAGTATCTGCCTTATTGGGTCGAATGCCTTCTGCTGTGGGTTATCAACCCACTCTTAGTACTGAAATGGGTTCTTTACAAGAAAGAATCACTTCTACCAAAGAGGGGTCCATAACTTCTATTCAAGCAGTTTATGTACCCGCAGACGATTTAACCGATCCTGCGCCTGCTACGACATTTGCACATTTAGATGCTACTACTGTACTATCAAGAGGATTAGCGGCCAAAGGTATCTATCCAGCAGTAGATCCTTTAGATTCAACCTCAACTATGCTCCAACCTCGAATCGTTGGTGAAGAACATTATGAGACTGCGCAAAGAGTTAAACAAACTTTACAACGTTACAAAGAACTTCAAGACATTATAGCTATCCTTGGCTTGGACGAATTATCCGAAGAAGATCGCTTAACCGTAGCAAGAGCACGAAAAATTGAGCGTTTCTTATCACAACCTTTTTTCGTAGCAGAAGTTTTTACCGGTTCGCCGGGGAAATATGTTAGTCTAGCAGAAACAATTAGAGGGTTTAAATTGATTCTTTCTGGAGAATTAGATGGTCTTCCTGAACAAGCCTTTTATTTGGTAGGTAATATCGATGAAGCTACTGCGAAAGCTACGAACTTAGAAATGGAGAGCAATTTGAAGAAATGACTTTAAATCTTTGTGTACTGACCCCCAATCGAATTGTTTGGGATTCGGAAGTGAAGGAAATCATTTTATCTACTAATAGCGGACAAATTGGAGTATTACCAAATCATGCGCCTATTGCCACAGCCGTAGATATAGGTATTTTGAGAATACGTCTTCTTAAAGACCAATGGTTAACGATGGCTCTGATGGGCGGTTTTGCTAGAATAAACAATAATGAGATCACTGTTTTAGTAAATGATGCGGAAAAGGGTAGTGACATTGATCCACAAGAAGCACAGCAAACTCTTGAAATAGCAGAAGCTAATTTGAATAAGGCGGAAGGCAAGAGACAAACAATTGAGGCAAATCTAGCTCTTAGACGAGCTAGGACACGAGTAGAGGCTATCAATGTGATTTCATAACAAGTTGATGCGTCCGAATATCGGAATAACTAAAAAATGGAAAATGAAACAGTAAGAAAAGATAGAAAAAAATAAAAAGATGAGTAGAAAAACTTATTAGATACCAGAGTGAATGGTATCTAATAAGTTCTAACTATATTTTACCTACTATTGGATTTGAACCAATGACTCCCGCCGTATGAAAGCAATACTCTAACCACTGAGTTAAGTAGGTCATTTATCAACCCCCCCCCCAAAAAAAAAAAAAGGATGGTACCTATCTATCAGATCAATTGATTATAAATGTAATATTACTTAGAAGCAATACCAACGCAATATCCATTCAAGGGATTGGATCGTGTAATTTTCATCTTGACAAGAAATTATCTACATACTATGATAAAATATGTATCAAAAGCACAAGGGCTATAGCTCAGTTAGGTAGAGCACCTCGTTTACACGAGCGCCAATGTTTTTTTCAGAGGAGTTTCATCTTGTAATCAAAAGAGTTTATCTTATAGTAAGAAATCGATGTCTTACTCCATTTTAAGGAACAAAACAAGAGAACAATAGCCTGACAAAGGGTTTAGCCATAAAATCGAATCCATCATTGATTTGAGATATTGATAAGGTGAATACTCATTTCTCGTCAATGCTAGGCATAATGCGGGTATAGGGACCTAAAAAAGATTATCTTTTCTTCCTATCTTATGAACTTTAAGGTGTATGAAGTGTCATTTCCTATCTTAGATTTTAATTTTAGTAGGTAGATAAAGAGTCCATTTAACTTAAGTTGATCTAGGCCAGAAGCAGACCTACGTCAAGATAATCCTTCTTTGAAACACTTTGGTAGTGCTCTTAGATTGTAATCCAAATAAAAAAATCAGAGCATAGGGAATCATCTCTTTATTCTTGCTGTCAAGAAAAAAGATGGTGGACTAAC
>JANZXV010284497.1:0-7500 GCA_027576455.1 Erythroxylum roigii | reverse complement strand
GAGTAGACTTTTAGGTCTTTCAACCAACTAATTAAACCATTCGAATATTATCGAAATAGAAAGATTTTTTTTGTAACGCAGAAAAAAGGTAAACAAAATCAAATAAATAAAGAATTCATTATAGATTCAGCGAATATACCTAAAAAAATGCATCTATTCTTTAATCATCTAGGAAAAATATATCTACAGATACTTAAATAGATATTCAGACAAATGAATCATGTGCCAGGAACCAGATTTGAACTGGTGACACGAGGATTTTCAGTCCTCTGCTCTACCAACTGAGCTATCCCGACCATTCTTGACGCATAAGACTCATTTTTATTTTAAAAGATTACTGGAGTATATGTCAATGAATCTATATCAACTAAGTAAAAAAAAAGACGAAAAAGAAAAGTTTGTAAGTTAGTTTCAGTAGTAGGAATTATTTTGTATTGTTTTGTTAATCACGCATATGAGAATTCCTTGCTCAAAAATAAAATATTCATTTGTACGTTTATCATAAAAAAAATTCTATGTGTTTCACATATATATTTCAAAACTTGTGACTTGTAATTATGATAAGAAATTTTTGAAAATAAAAAGACAAATTCCAATTTAGTTGTGAAAGAATAAACTGAATATAAACTGAATAAAGCACATAAGTAACGACTTAAAGATAGAGAGGGAGGGTATGGGAAAAAATTAGAAAGTTAAACAGGCCTTTTGGGGATAGAGGGACTTGAACCCTCACGATTTCTTAAGTCGACGGATTTTCCTCTTACTATAAATTTCATTGTTGTCGGTATTGACATGTAGAATAGGACTCTATCTTTATTCTCGTCTGATGGATCAGTTCTTCAAGGGATCTATCAGATTATGATGGAGTGAATAATTTGATCAATGAATATTCCATCTTTTCTTCAACTTGGAATTGATTTGATTCACATCTTTCATTTGTGAATATTTTTATCACAAATGGATCTTCATTAATCAATTGAAATACTATTTCAGTATATATATGTTTATCTTTGATCCATTCCTGGAATTTTGACGGAAGGATTCTATTATTTTCCTAATGCAAAAAGGAAAAATCGTCAACTCCTTTTGTTAGAACAGCTTCCATTGAGTCTCTGCACCTATCCCTTTTTTATTATCACTTTATGAACTTTTCTTTGTTTTCGGAAAACAGGATTTGGCTCAGGATTGCCCTTTGTGAATTCCAGGGTTTCTCTGAATTTGAAAGTTCTCACTTGGTAAGTTTCCATACCAAGACTCAATCCAATTAAGTCCGTAGCGTCTACCAATTTCGCCATATCCCCCTCTTTCATCTATACTCGATACCATTATTTGCTTGAATTAGAAATGATTCTATTATCTATCTATTCACAATTCAATATACACAGATATATACCACATATCTATTTCGATTCTATGCCCCTACTTCTATTATTTTTTCATTAAATTTTGAATACTCGAATGGTCGATTCTTTTTTTTTTTTCATCTTAGTTTTTTATCTTCTCTTTCCGACTGAAAACTTGGGAGTCTTTTATTATGATCTAGGTTGGGCTTTTCTCTTTCTTTCATTTTTTTCTTTTTTCCTTAAAGCAAACAGATACAGACTATCTATAACAAAACAAAAAAATGAAAATTTTCATTTTTTTGTTTTTGTTGAAATAAACAATCCATTTATTCATATAGAATTGATAGAACTAAAACGAATCGAATGGCTATAAGTAACCATTCTTTTAATGTAGAATTAGACATTAATTTAGAAATATGAAATTCCTAATTATTATTATTAGTTACTTTACTAAAATTTACAATAATAATATTTTTGAAATAATCAAATAGATATCTATTTGATAAATCGATCGAAATTTATTATATTAATATGAATTATTAATCCCTATTTTGTACTTTATGTTATGCACTAAAATATCAAAAAAATAATATAAATAAGAAATATTGGATTGGATATTCTATATTTTCTATGTTTGTATTAATTTGAATTATGTTATAAATAACTAACAATTTATAATTAAGATCCCTTTTATTAAATTCCTATGCATACGCATATTTTGGTTATGTTAGCCCGCTTAGCTCAGAGGTTAGAGCATCGCATTTGTAATGCGATGGTCATCGGTTCGAATCCGATAGCCGGCTTTTCTCAATTTGTTTTCAATTTTTTACATAATTGAGAATATCTTTTTTATAAATAAAAAAATTGGGAGAATTCGATCGTTGTGGAACAAATCAAGAAAAGAACCTACTTCTTTTCTTTTTTTTTCTATACAATAGAATAAAGTTCGGATATTGATAGAATTCGTCTAATTCTTCTTTGTAGTATAATACTTTAGTAGATTTTGCTTCATTTATAATAGAATATTTTTCATTTAGTTTAGTTTTAATTTTGATTTATAAGATTTTCCATTAAAAAAGGAGTCTTTATGTCACGTTACAGAGGACCTCGTTTCAAAAAAATACGTCGTCTGGGGTCTTTACCAGGACTAACTAGTAAAAGGCCAACAGTCAAAAGCGAACTTAGAAATCAATCGCGCTCCAGTAAAAAATCTCAATATCGTATTCGTTTAGAAGAAAAACAAAAATTGCGTTTTCATTATGGTCTTACAGAACGACAATTGCTTAAATACGTTCGTATCGCCGGAAAAGCTAAAGGATCAACTGGTCAGGTTTTATTACAACTACTTGAAATGCGCTTGGATAACATACTTTTTCGGTTGGGTATGGCTGCGACTATTCCTCAAGCACGCCAATTAATTAACCATAGACATGTTTTAGTTAATGGTCATATAGTGGATATACCAAGTTATCGTTGCAAACCTCAAGATATTATTACAGCGAAGGATGAACAAAAATCGAAAACTCTGATTCAAAATTATCTTGATTCAGCCCCCCGTGAGAAATTGCCAAATCATTTGACTCTTCACCCATTCCAATATAAAGGATTAATCAATCAAATAATAGATAATAAATGGGTTGGTTTGAAAATAAATGAATTACTAGTTGTAGAATATTATTCTCGTCAGACTTAAACCTAACTAAAATAACACGAGTTTTTATACCAGGATTTTCCGCCATTCATATATCATAGACATGGATATGGTAAAATTGTCATTCCTTGCCCACTTTTTTCAACTATTTTTTGTATTACCGAAAAATTATGAATAGAGAGTCCATATCAAAAAATGGGAAATAATGGTATGCATTGTGATGAGTAATATTGATGAATTTGGTAAAGATTCGGAAAGAGAGGGATTCGAACCCTCGGTAAACAAAAAGCCTACATAGCAGTTCCAATGCTACGCCTTGAACCACTCGGCCATCTCTCCTACATAATGATGTCCAGAAACCGGGTGAATAGTGAATCATTCATATTTTTGATAAATGCATAAAACCTATTCAAACTATCAAAATAGAAAGAAAAATTCTAAAAAAAACCTCCTACGGGGTCTTAGGATAAACAAATTGGATTAAATTAATGAGTCCGTTTTTACGTTATTTCGCACTGTATTGTACAATTCCTTTATTTGTGGGATTTATTTCTCACACGATAATTCATTAAATTATAGAATGGATTTTTACCTATGCCTAGATCTCGGATAAATGAAAATTTTATTGATAAAACCTTTTCAATTGTAGCCAATATCTTATTACGAATAATTCCGACAACTTCGGGAGAAAAAAGGGCATTCACTTATTACAGAGATGGTGCGATTTGATTCTATTTTTTTACCGAAATCGGTAAAAAGTGGAAAAAACCCACGCTTGCTGAAGGTGAAATTTGTAAATATAAAGGATTAATTCCTTCTGTCGTGTATCCTCGATTAATGCAGCCTCATATGCTTAAACTTTAGGTTTATAGTATTAAGCGAAAGGTTATACCTATACTTATGTGGTTAGGTCAACCCTAACCTACTAGTAGTACTGATAGGCAGCATTGGGAAAGAAGCACTACGCTTGGGAATCAAGAACACGAAAACTTTGTATCTATATATAGAGAGATAGATATCCATGTCTTATCGAGATTGCGACAAACAAGAATGGTTGGGACAATAAATATCCATCTCGTTCATATTTTGGATACCCATATAACCATCGAAGATTATTGAGGTGACTAATTCCGCGAAATTAAGCAGCGTTGAGGACAAAGAAATTGTTGGAGTTACTGTTTTTTTTATCCAGTACCAACATACTTAATGTTAAGAAATCATTTTTTACAGGAAGGTTGGCTAGATATTTTTTTGTAAAAACACTAGCCCTGTTCAGTTAATAATGAGAATACTGCAATCTTTTTTGATTCTATGTATTTTTATCATTACACACATAAGGGAGGAGCCGTATGAGATGAAAATCTCACGTACGGTTCTGGAGCGGAGATTCTTTGAACCGAATGACGACCGTAACGGATGTCAGCTCAATCTGAAGGAAATTATGCGGAAGCTTTACAGAATTATTATGAGGCTATGCGACTGGAAATTGATCCCTATGATCGAAGTTATATACTTTATAACATAGGCCTTATCCACACAAGTAACGGAGAACATACTAAAGCTTTGGAATATTATTTTCGGGCGCTCGAGCGAAACCCATTCTTACCCCAAGCTTTTAATAATATGGCCGTGATCTGTCATTACGTGCGACTATCTCCACTATAGAAAGAAAAAAGAAAAGAACAAGCAAATCCACAAATACTAATATAATAAATACTAGAAATAAAGGCTTTCTACATATACATATATCGTCCAAAACAACGATTTTTATCAGCTGTAGCAAAGAATGAAACTTCATAGAAGTCAAAATATGAAGAAATCAATATGTCTAGATACCCCCTTTTCTATGGATAAAAGATCTAATTGATAAAGGAAGCATCGTAAGGATCCATTAACGCGGTTTTGAACCGATACAATAAAAACTGCTTACTTATCTCATGATAGAAAAGTCAGGAATCCACTTATGTAATAAAGTAGATCCCCCGATATTTTGAGCAGCGGTGTAGTATCAAATCCCAAAGATAGAAAGTCTTTTCTCTTTACTTTATAAATAAGAAAGAAAAGACTTTTTCCAAGATTCTATAGAAATGGATATATTATAAAGTATATGATATATAAAATAGAGATAGTTACTTTTCAGAAAATTCTAATGAGGGTGTTAATGCCGATGCTTTATTCCCTTTTCTGAAGGTAGGAGAAAAGATAAAACTTAAAAAGAAATTCTTTATTAGTCCAAATTCAAGTTTGAAACTTATGTAAATAACTTCTTTTTTTCTTTTAGTTAACTTCAAGATAATAGAACAAAAAAAGAATTGACTGCTGAGCCGTATGAGTCAGGAAATTCTCAAGTACGGTTCTAAGGAAAGGAATTGACTCACCTATTCCGACCGAGGAGAACAGGCCATTCGACAGGGAGACTCGGAAGTTGCGGAGTCTTGGTTTAATCAAGCCGCTGAATATTGGAAACAAGCTATAGCCCTAACCCCTGGTAATTATATTGAAGCCCAGAATTGGTTGAAGATCACAGGACGTTTTGAATAAGAACACCTTGTTTTTTTATTTTTCTTATATTTTCTTCTTAAATTATATCTATCTATCTATAATTCTATCTATATAGATAGATAGATATCTATAGTTATCAATTTTTGTTTGTTGTCCCCATCAATCAAATTAAAAACTCTTTTCTATAGGAACGACCAATCACAGAAATTAATTATATCCCTTTCAAATTGTTAGATTAAGTACATAATAATACTTTTTCTATATAAAAAAGGTAAAATTAGTTCCATCTAGGAACTTCTGAATAAAATATGAATACATTAGATTAGGCTGCACAAAAAATTATTTAACTTCCATTCAAAGTTCGCAAAAAAGGTCTTAGAAGATTAAAAAGGTCCGTTGAGCGCCCCACTGTTATGTCATAATAGATTCGAACACTTGCCCCGGATTGACTTCGAGATCATAATTGTTCTAGTGAATAACTAAAGAAAATAGATTAAATTAAAGAAAATATAAAATAGATAGCTGTGAGATAGAAGAGAACAAAACTCAATAGAAACATCTCTAATAAGTTCAAAAATTCTGTTTTATGTTGGCAGGTCTCTTTGTATGTGTTGTCTGGAAAGAGGAGGACTCAATGATTATTCGTTCACCGGAACCAGAAGTGAAAATTTTGGTAGATAGAGATCCCATAAAAACTTCTTTCGAGGAATGGGCAAAACCAGGTCATTTCTCAAGAACAATAGCTAAGGGACCTGATACTACTACTTGGATCTGGAACCTACATGCTGACGCTCATGATTTTGATAGCCATACTAATGATTTAGAGGAGATTTCCCGAAAAGTTTTTAGTGCCCATTTCGGCCAACTCTCTATCATCTTTCTTTGGCTGAGTGGCATGTATTTTCATGGTGCTCGTTTTTCCAATTATGAGGCATGGTTAAGTGATCCTACTCACATTAGGCCTAGTGCTCAGGTGGTTTGGCCAATAGTGGGCCAAGAAATATTGAATGGTGATGTAGGGGGAGGGTTCCGAGGAATACAAATAACCTCCGGTTTTTTTCAGATTTGGAGAGCATCTGGAATAACTAGTGAATTACAACTCTATTGTACCGCAATTGGTGCATTGGTCTTTGCAGCCTTAATGCTTTTTGCTGGTTGGTTTCATTATCACAAAGCTGCTCCAAAATTGGCTTGGTTCCAAGATGTAGAATCTATGTTGAATCACCATTTGACAGGGCTCCTGGGGTTGGGATCTCTTTCTTGGGCAGGACATCAAATACATGTATCTTTACCAATTAACCAATTTCTAAATGCTGCAGTAGATCCCAAAGAGATTCCACTTCCTCATGAATTTATCTTGAATCGGGATCTTTTGGCTCAACTTTATCCGAGTTTTGCCGAGGGAGCAACTCCCTTTTTCACCTTGAATTGGTCAAAATACGCAGAATTTCTTACTTTTCGTGGAGGATTAGATCCAGTAACTGGAGGTCTATGGCTGACCGATATTATACACCATCATTTAGCTATTGCAATTCTTTTCTTGATAGCGGGTCACATGTATAGGACTAACTGGGGTATTGGTCACAGTATAAAAGACATTTTAGAGGCACATAAAGGTCCATTTACGGGCCAGGGTCATAAAGGTCTATATGAGATCCTAACAACGTCATGGCATGCTCAATTATCTATTAACCTAGCTATGTTAGGTTCTTTGACCATTGTTGTAGCTCACCATATGTATTCTATGCCCCCTTATCCATACCTAGCTACTGACTATGGTACACAACTGTCATTGTTTACACATCATATGTGGATTGGTGGATTTCTCATAGTCGGTGCTGCTGCGCATGCAGCTATTTTTATGGTAAGAGATTATGATCCGACTATTCGATACAACGATCTATTAGATCGTGTCCTTAGACATCGCGATGCAATCATATCACATCTTAACTGGGTATGTATATTTTTAGGCTTTCACAGTTTTGGTTTGTATATTCATAATGA
>JANZXV010281594.1:0-15179 GCA_027576455.1 Erythroxylum roigii | reverse complement strand
CAAAAGGTCTCCAAACAGCAAACTCACCGTTGGATATCAAGATCAAAGTGTCCTCTACCAGCGATCAAAGTTTTAGCCCAATTGAACCACGTTTCGCCATCCGATCGTGAGCTTGATCAAACTACTCATTGCTGGAATTTTAGGATCCCAAAAATCAATCCCAAATTTGACCACAAATCGACGGAAGATCATAACTCCGATCACAAGTCTGACCATTGGATATGATCACTACTACCAGTGTAGAGTAAGCCTTCAAAGTCTGAGCTCGATCGGACCACAGATAACTATCCGAATGAGGACTTAATCAAGACTGTTTAAAACTCTCTCCCACTTACTAATATTTTCTCTCTTCACTTTCTTGTTTTTTTCCATTACACGATGCAATCCTCTCCTCTCTCTTTATACAGCAGAAGAGGGAAGAAACCAAATTAAATTCAAACACAAACCATTGTTTTTTCCTTTTAATTATGGACGTTATTTTTCTTTTCAATTATGAAGGTTGCAAATGTCAATTATGGAGGGTTGACAAACAAATCTCCTCCTCCTGACACATTTGACTGGCTAGTTGGAACGACCTGTTATCCTGACAATCAAACTGCATGTTTTAAGCTTTCCTCTTGGTAGTGTCTTTGTCATCATATCAAAATCATTATCGTCAATATGAATCTTCTCAAGTTCAAACTCCTTGGACTCCAATGCATCTTGGATCCAATGATACCTAACATCAATAACTTTTGATCTAGAGTGAAATGTAGAATTCTTACCAAAATAGATTGCACTCTGGTTGTCACAATGCAACTCGTATCGTTCCTGCTTAAAACCAAGTTCTTGAGCAAATTTCTTCATCTACAACAACTCCTTAACTGCTTCTTTTGCTGCAATAAACTCAGCTTTAATGGTAGATAGTGCAACACACTTTTGTAGCCTCTACTGCCAAACCACAACACCCTACAAAATTAATCAGGTACCTTAAAGTAGATTTCTGAGAATCAATGTCTCTTGCCATATTTGAATCTGAATAACCAATCAATTCAAGTTTCCCCTTTCCAAAACTCAAACACAAGTTGGAAGTGCCCAAGAGATATCTCATAATCGACTTCACAACTTTCCAATGCTCTCTAGCCAGATTAGAAAGGAATCTACTAACTGTACTTGCTGTATGAGCTATGTTTGGCTTTGCATACACCATAGCATACATCAGACTAGCCACTACTGAAGCATAAAGAACTTTCTCCATATCTTTCTTATCATCATCAGTAGACGGACTCTGCTTGTTACTCAACTTGAATTGATTACGAAGTGGAGTACTTATTGCTTTAGCCTTATCCATGTTGAATCTCTAAAGCACCTTCTCGATGTACTTCTCCTAGGACTATAACCTTCTAGTTAGTCTGTCTCGAGAAATCCGTATACCAATGATCTATTTTGCTAGCCCCAAGTCTTTTATAGTAAAAGACTTACTCAATTGCTTCTTCAAAGCATCAATGTTGGAGATATTCTTGCCAACAATTAACATATCATCAACATAAAGCAATAGAATAATAAATTCATCATCAAAGAATCTACGAACAAACACACAATGATTTGAAATAGTCTTCTTGTAGAGCCTTGGTGCTTCATAACATACTCGAACTTCCTATACCATTGCCTCGGTGCCTGTTTCAGATCGTAAAGACTTTTCTTCAATATGCAAACATAGTTTTCTTTACCTTGCATCCTGAAACCCTCTGGCTGCTCCATGTAAATTTCTTCTCCCAAGTCTACATGAAAAAATGCAGTTCTCACATCCATCTGCTCAACCTACAAATTGAGATTTTCTAGTAACCCAAGAACAACTATGATGGATGACATTTTCACAACTGGAGAAAAGATTTCATCGAAGTCAATACCTTTTCTCTGACTGAACCCTTTCACAACCAGTCTGGCTTTGTACCGTGGACTTGAAGTATGCTCTTCTTGCTTCTCTGTAAACATCCACTTATTCTTCAAAGCTCTCTTTCCCTTAGGTGACTTTACTAGATCGTATGTGTGATTCTGTTACAAGGAACTCATCTTGTCTTGCACAGCCTTAAACCACTCCTTTTTGTGCTCATCTTCTAGAACCTTTTCATAAGTCTCAAGTTCTCCCCCGTTAGTCAGCAACACATACTCATGGACAGGATGTCTAACTCTGGTAGATCTTCTAAGTGAAACTTTTGCTGAAGCTTCTGGTTCAACTAGTTAAACATGATCAACATCATCTGTTTCAACCTGTACGGGCTCATCTGCACCATTTTCATCAAACATATTATGTTAAAGACCAACCTCTATCTCTTGTGAGGCTACAATCAAAGGAAGTGGATCCAAGTCAGTTATACCATCACTGGACCTGAAACTCTCTTATTTGATTTATCAATATCTCCAATGGTTTGATCTTCCAATGAACACAACATCACGACTTCTAATGAGTTTCCTCTCAACTGGATCCCAAAACCTGTAGCTAAACTCATCCTGACCATAACCGACAAACACACATTGTCGTGTCTTCGAGTCAAGCTTAGAACTCTCATCCTTAGGAATATGCACAAAAGCCTTACAACTAAACACCCTGAGATGATCATAAGAAATACCTTTTCCTGACCAAACCTTGTTCGGTACATCAAATTGCAAAGGAACACTAGGTGTGAGGTTAGCAAAATGAACGACTGTATGTAAAGCCTCACCCCAATATGACTGCGGAAGCTTGACATTTGATAGTAAACATCTGATTCTCTCCACTAGTGTTCTATTCATCCTTTTAGTTAAGCCATTCAATTGAGGAGTCTTGGAGGAGTCTTCTCATATCTAATACCCTGAGATCTATAGCATTCATCAAATGAGCTAATGTACTTACTGCCATTATCTATTCAGACACATTTCAACTTCTTTCCTGCCTCTCTCTCAACTGAAGCCTAGAACTGCTTAAACACTTCTAGAACTTGATTCTTGGACTTGAAAGCATAAGCCCATATCTTCCTTAAATGATCATCAATGAACGTCACAAAGTAACTAGCACCACCAAGTGTCTGCATCTTCATGAGACCACATAGATTAGAATGCACCAACTCTAATACCTGTGACTTCCTTGAAGGAGGATGACTTTTGAAGGCGACTCTAGTTTATTTGCTTGCTAAGCAATTACTACATTTCTCGAGCTTTGCCTTTTCCACACATAACAAGATATTTTGTTTAGCCAATAAAGACATATCTTTCTTACTGATATGAGCAAGCCTCCTATGCCACAAAGTAATTATCTCCTCACTTTGAATTGCGTTGATATCGTCACTAAAAACCTTTGCTAACATAAGGTACAATTTTTACTGCTTCTGGCCTCTTGCTACAATCAAGTTACTCTTGGTGATTTCCAATGACCATTCTTGAAATTTGTCAAGTTCACCAACTAAAATAATATTCAACCGTATATCAGGAACATGTCGCACATTTTTTAGAACTAACTAATTAGAGCCATTACTAGTCTACAAACACACATCACCACTACCAACAGCTCTAGTCATACCATCATTACCCATTCTTACAGGACCATAATCATCAAATCTGTAAGAAGAGAAGAAATGCTTGTGTGAAGTAGCATGTATGGTAGTACCTGTGTTAATTAACCAACTGATATCCTAGCTGACTACATTAACCATGTCGGCCTTATTATGAAAAAAAAAGATCCTCAATAGTGGTTGTGACCCACCGTGTATTTTTATCACCACCATCATCGTTATGCTTCTCTTTCCCTTGTTATTTTGTTCTCCCTTTTAAGTTTCCTATATAATTTTTTGACGTGCCCTTTCTGACCATAATGATAACATTTAATATTAGAATATTTTACCTCGTGACTTACTTCTGCTTTTATCCCTGTTCTTCAGACCTCTGCTTTGACTTCTCCCCCTATTTTCTGTAACATGGACTTTTGAATATGAAGAGGAACCTTGCACCTTTCTTCTCATCTCTTCATTGAGGACTGCACTCTTAACTAAATCCATAATCACGGAAATTTTAGAACTTGCGGTTGAATTTGTAAGTGAGCTCCTAAAAGTCTCCCACGAATCTGACAAAGAACCAAGAAATATCAAAGCCTGGACCTCTTCCGTGAACTTAATGTCTGTACCTACCAACTGGTTAATGACCTCTTGATATGTATTCATGTAATCACACATTGGAGTACCATCTTGGTATCTCATATACATCAGTTGCTTTATCAAGAACATTTTATTGTTTCCTGTCTTGCTATCATATAATTCTTCTAGCTTTATCCACAATGTGCGTGCATGAGTTTCATTAACATTGAGGTTATAAATATTGTCATCTACCCATTATCTAATAATACCACATTCCTTTTGATGGAGCAAATTCTATTCATCATCACTTTTACCTTCTGGCTTTTTAGTGGCAAAGACATGATCATGGCAACCTTTGACAAATAGTAGATCCTCCGTTTTACCTCTCCAAATATGATAATTGGAGCCATTCAAACTCACCATCTTGCTTGTATTACCTTTCATGTTTACCATAAGATAATAAACACATCAGAAACTAAGAGCTCTAATACTAATCTGATGGGAGAAATGTCGATAGATGTAGTAGAAGTGACCCACCAATTAGTTGATACAATAACAATGTGTTATGTATGATCCCATATATAAGTTAATTCTCCCTACTTGTGTAAATCTTTAGGAAAAAATTAGGAAATAAAATAATCTAATGCAGCACCTAATAAAATCAACACCGTGATTTACGTGAAAAACTTCCTTGATGTGAGGAGTAAAAACCACGGAACGAAAATCTAGGCAAAATCTCCACTATCAACAAATAATGCGTACAACAACAAGTTCTCTCTAGTATCCCACTAAAGGCAGCAACAATAAAATCAATAATACAACAATTCTCGGCAACAAAAACAAGAGAAATCAATAAGAGAGTTTGCAAAATCACCCGAAATCACACTTTTCAAAACAGCCCGAGCAAATCACCTAAAAGGTCTCCAAATAGTGAACCCACCGTTGTATATCAAGATCAACTTGTCCTCTACCAGTTATCAAAGTTTCAGCCCAATTGAACCACGTTTCACCACCCGATCATGAGCTTGATCAAACTGCTCAATGCTGGAATTTAGGATCCCAAAAGTCAATCCCAACTTTGACCACAAATCGATGGAAAATCAGAACTCTAATCACGATTCTTACCATTGGATATGAACTACTATCAGTGTAGAGTAAGTCTTCAAAATCTGAGCTTGATCGGACCACCACTATCTGATCGAGGACTTAATCAAGACTGTTTAAAACTCCTCCGACTTACTAATACTTTCTCTCTTCACTCTCTTATTTTTTATTCATTACACGGTGCAATCCTCTCCTTTCTCTTTATACAGCAAAAGAAGGAAGAAACCAAATTAAATTCAAACACAAACCATTATTTCTTTTTCTTTCAATTATGGAGGCTGTTTTTTTTTTCAATTATGAAGGTTGCAAATGTTAAATATTGTTGAAAACATGTCTTTGAGTCAGTCAAACTAGCTGTTACAGATAGTTAAAAGTTATAATCTCATTGTTAGTAGCAGATTTTTTTCCAGATTTCATGAGATTGTTTCCTGTTTTTTAGTATATCAGTTATTCCTATTGCTGTATAAATTCAGGCCTGATGCTTAATGAAAAATAACTCCTTCCAGCCTTTTACAACTAGTGGTTAATTACCTTCCCAAGCCAACAGATATTGATGGAGGATTACTTATATGAAGTTGCTCAACCGGGTATTGCCAAATTCCATTCCTTAGTGTTAAGTGAAAATCTTAATATGCAGTTTCGTAATGGTTAATTGGAGTTAGCAGAAAGATGAGAAAAGTGGGTGACCCCAAGCATTGATTAAACGCATCACGAATTTAAGAGCTTCCATTGGAATAGTTCTTGGGATTTATAGGGAAGATGTGCCATGTAAAGACCATTACCGTTCTCCATTTCACCTATGAAATGCCGAACATATGAACATTTCAATATGAACATGCTATCTGAGTGTAGTGTGTCTAAGCAGTAATCGTGTGATGTGGGAACCATAGATAGAGTTCAGTATTTGACAGTTACGATCATTGAACTATGATGTTTGAATAACAGGATCATCCTTAACAAATGGCGAAAAACGTATAGAAACTTTAATTTCTTGATTTTCTCAAACTTAGAATGTTCTTAAGTTACAAATCGAAACTAATTATAATTTTGTAATTGGTGAAGACTAACATTTCGATAAGGAATCGAACTTTACCTTATTACAGTGTTCTGCTATAAGAAATACGAGGTTTTATGGTATAGAGAAATTCATAAATTTCTTTCACATCCCACGTGGTCACGGTAATCCAAGAACACAAGAGTGGCAACATAATGAGCCAAAGCTCCCAGTACCACAAAAACGTGGAACAATTGATGACTGTGCCCGACTAGATCGAACCAACCTGGCTTCAATCTTTCTGGAATGCGGCTAACATAGAATCCGGTGCCGGTCAAGTAGAAAAAAGCCATGGCTAATTCATAAGCTAGAATTGCATCACGCTTGGGGTTACTCCAATTGACAGTCACTGCATGGGCTGCAGGGACAAGGCCAAAGAAACCCATGGAACAGAAGAGTAGAGCTCGAAAGGCACGGTATTTGCTGGTGGATAAGGATGGAGAAAGCAGTATTGCAATGGTGAACACTCCCATTCCTGTGATCACACCAACGTAGATGAACTGCCAGAGGGGTTCACACTGGAAGATGTAGTAAATTGGAGGAAAAAATGAGGTGATGATCATGGTGGTAATTCCAGTATAATCTATGCGTAGGAAGAGTACGTTCAACTTGTGTGAGTGGCAAGAAAATAGATGGCAAATGCTGCTTGAGAGGAGGCAGAACATGGAACCACCTAAGAATATGTAAAATGGCCATCGAGTTGCCGGCATTCCGGGCAGCAAAAATTTCATTTTCTGAGGAGTTATCTGCTTCAAATCAAGGAGTTTGGTAGAGCCCTGAAGCAGATTTGGTATTAGGCAGATGGTATAAAAGACAAAATAGGTCAAAGGAAAATGTGTGTGTCTATCTAACATGAAATCACTCACCCAAAAGAAATCTTTTGAATGAATGGAACTGTTTGTCTCTGCATTAGTAAGAATTGACCTGCAACATATTAACGGATCTATATATCATTTTCATCAGGACATAGGTTTAAAGCACAATGTTCACCAATCCCCGAACTTTTATACATTCTGTTCCAAGTAGAAGAATCGCAATCATTTCATTTTTTAGTCTATGAAGTACTAAGTAAAAGAAATATACATTCTGATGCAGTTTTATATTAAGCTTCGAATTACAGGCTTGGGATTCCATATCCTGTCAAAAACTAAGATCAACTGCTCTATCAAATTAATTTGAGAAACAATGCGGGATATGTAGCTATCACTTGACTCCTAGCATTCAGAAGATGCAAGACTCCCTTATTAGTCACAATTCACATCAGAAAAGATTGATTCTTTCTTCTCCAATTAAACAAACCTGGTAAACATGCTAAGGAGATCCGATGCTTGAGGTACTTGCAATATGTTTGTTACAGTCAATCCCAGAAATATCAAGAAACCAACTAAATGCCTGCATACATGTACAATCAGATGTGAATAAGCCCACAATAAAGATTCAAACTTTATTTCAAGCACAGAAGGGCTTTTACTTACGTCCAAACGTTGAGGGTTTCATTGTGCCAACGAAAAATGCTAAAAAGAGCTTCTTTGAGAGGCCAGTTGGCTCTGTAGTAGCCGAGTATGAACTCATTATCCTTCATGTAATCTGGTAGCTCTTGAAACGATACAAGACCATACTTTTTGTCTTTGTTTGGTCTTTCCAGATCATCTTTTCCCTTCTTGTCTACAATTTCAGACACAGAAGAAGTAAGTTTTTCGTTATGACTAGCTTGAATATTCATTCTCTTCACTTTCCTCTTCGAAGCTGACCCCATTTACAAGCGAAGTTTTCCACTTTCTGATATGCCTATAGAGCTTCTGGTTGCTAGGTGGTTGAAATATAGAGGCTGGTCTTTGTCTGTTTATATATGAGATGATTAACGTACAACTGTACCAAATAACACGCCATTAAAGGAATCCAACAATAAATTTCTCCGGCAATATTTTTATGGTTCAGTTTGGTCTGCCATTCTGTTCCATGTGTATATGTAGTTAGGCTACCAATAAATTTAGTGTCCAGAGGAGAGCATGTGCTTGACTAGAGCAGAGGCACCGCCCTCATGGACATGTTGACGAGTTTTCCTGGTAATTGCTGCTATTAAATTCTGTTTTTTCTCAAGTTACAGGTCAAGGGAGATTAAATCGCTTAATGGGTAATTATATTATTTGCTAATCAACCTGTGAGCATGGTCAACAAGCAAAGTTTAAATGTATTTTCAGGAAAATTTTTTCCATTACAAGTCACTGGAACTCAATCCCATCTGGGAATGTTTTGTTCAAAAAGTACGTATCAAATTGTTGTAATTAGATAGATGATTAGGCAACCCATTTCTGCAAGTGGGATATCATATGGGTGACCGAACCTAGACCTGTAATTAGTTTATTATTAATTCAATGCCATTAACGTTAAAACTTTGAACAACCTTTTTTTTTTCCCCTTTCAAACTGGACATTGCTTCTCCAGTTTTATAATCAATCTTCTTATACATTCCAAGTCAGACAGGGATTTCTGTTCGTTACTCAGAGGGTGGATCTCTAGCCAAAGGTGTTGCAAACTTGTGACTTTCTTCATTTCTTTTTTTTTTTCTCTCTTAGCCTGGATTGGCAAAAGATCGATAAAGAATCCACTTTTCATGACTTTTATTATCTTTGGTCGGATGAGCTACAAGGTAATGCGTATACACAGGTACAAGCTTTCCCAAAGTCAAACTTTTTATCTGATATTCCATCGGTGTACTTCAACAGTTTCATTAACGTGTGGGGACTGTTGACCAATGCTGGATCAGAGTTGGGGACTTGGCTTCATTGATACTTAGGTGGTTGATACTGCTTCCTCAAGTAGATGGCTCAACCCATTCCCCGCACGTAAACAGAGTAACTCGTCTCATGGTGTTCATATCCTGATCCTTTCTAGTGAACTGGACTAACTGGTGCTTGAATCAATTTCCTTGGACGGTTCGAAAATCTACTAGTATAAATCAACAAACTCTTGGTTTTGGGACCAGGAAGTCTTCTGCTTTATGGCTTCTTTAAATCCCATGGTTGGGGAGCCAACTAACTTATGGGATACATGTAACAGAAAACATATCCGTTACCAGTTAGAAAGATTGGATGTACATAACATTTATTAGGTTGGTATTGGATCATCCAGTTCTCCAACTGTAGTTACAGATGACAAATCTAAGCAGATCTAGAAGATAGTGATCTATGCTTTGCTAATGACAATCTCTGCCTGTACAAGGACCACTGTCTAAATTATCACAATGACACGGGATAATTTGTCTTATCTATAAGATATTATTGTCTGCAAGTAATCCCTTCAGCAGGTTTAGCCTGGAACTTGTTTGGACAACACGGGGGCTATCAGATGGAATGAAATCTGAGAGAGGGTAGCTTCTGTTGCTATGGAGTTGATCATTTGTAGTGCAAAACCCCTTCCGTATTACGCTTTTGTGCAGCCCACCGAGTAATCCTTCATAATCTGTGTATCCAGTGTTTTTCAGATAGGCTTGAATAGCACAGCGATGACAGTAGTAATACACATTAAGCAAACCTCTATACATTACAACAACTGCAAGGTAGATTATATGACTTGGTAGTAATATACTCTCTTTAAAAGCATTCAATTTGGGCTGGATTCAATTACTCAACTGAAATGGCATTTCATCAATACCATCTCGATTACCCATAATTAAAAAATGAGAGCAAAAGGATAAAAAGAGAAATAAAACGAAATTGTGAGCTAGGATTGATCAATCTCTATCTTTTTGATACCAAGAATTATGCAAGTTGGATTATCTTTTGGAGCTTGATGTTAGACACAATGACACCAGAGGTACCTAGCTTCCTTGTCTAACGAATTTGACACTTCTTTAACATTTTCACCTCTCCTTCAATTACTTTACCGGAAATATATCTGCATCTCACATTTATTCAGTTCTTATTAATAATGTTTTCATTATCATTTTTAAATATTACAGAAGTAAAAATTTAAATCTTTTGGATGAAACAAGTCTTCCTCAATTTATGAAGTTAAAATTTTTAACTCTAAATATAACGTCCTTTAATAGAAATATAATTTTTTAATACAAGATTTTCTTTTTTTTTAACTTACATCATTATATTGCTGAGAATTGGCTTAGTCTTGTATATAAAGTTCTACTTCATTTTAATGATGTAATTACTACTTTTTGATGGATCATCTTCTCTTCTAATTCAAATCTCGGAATCATCTTTCCTTTCAATCCTAATCTTGGGTTACATAATTTCTCTAATAACAAGTTAATCGTACTTCGTTATCAATGTACTTGATTTGGACCTAAGGCGATGAAATTAATAAATCGTTACTGAAGTAAAATATAATTTTTCTTAATGAAATCATAATCATTTTTAAAAATAAAAATTTCTGATATTTTTCTTTTTCGAATTTTTTAATTTTTGTTAAAAGAGCAAATTTTGATAAACAAATAAGAGATCTTTCTATAATCTAAACAGGGAAGAGATCTCCCTGTGATGTGACGAAGTTATCAAAGTTTCGTGCATTAATTTTAAGATATTTGATAAATGAAACTCTTCAAATTTTAATAAACAATGTATCCTTGACTTTGGGTATGAAGCAGCCTTAAATTTTTGGGCCAGCTGTCCCATCCTGTGAGGTGCCTACAAATCAACGAGGGGATTAATCACTAGGTCCGCCGATAGATACCCTGATCTAAGACCAAAAAATAATAATAATAATAATAAACAATGTTACCGGGCTATTTCCCCACCTTCTTCTCATCCTTTTCTCTTCCTCTGTTTTTGTTTCACATGGAAGCGTAACTAGACACACTATTGAATTAGTGGACAATTCGAGAATTAAATTATCGTTTCATTATTCAATAGTTAACGGGTTCTTTTAAGTGATAGCCTCAATGTCCCCCTATTAAAATTTGATCCATAAATTATATTTGTAATTAGTTTAATTCTCTTCAATTAATTAATTTATATAAAAAATCTTTCAAAACAGAAATAGTAAACATTTCTCAATAGAGAGTTTCGAATAAATGTGCTATTCTACGCCAACGTCATCTCTCGAATAGACAAATTAGTATGTGTATAAATCAAGACTATATTTTCTAGCCTTTTAAGAATCTAGATGATCTATAAGGCAACGGTAGTAATTGAAAGTGACTTCATACTACAAAATTCGAGTTTTATTTAGAGTAATGATAATATCGATGTCGATATAGTCCATCGTATTTGTTTAGTCCAATTCATATAGATATTTAGGTTATATTTTCATTCATTTTGCATATTTATTCATTCATTTTAATAATATTTTTAGATTTATTTATTTATTTTCATTGAATTTTTTTATTTATTTTTATCTTTTCTTATTTCTTCGTTAAAAGCATAAAGTTTGGCTTCAAATTAGACCTAATCTACCATGGAGAAGAATTTGGAATGAAGACGTTTGCCTTGCAATTTAATTGCAAGAAGTCTGGAAATTTTTATGCGTCTAGCAGATACATCAAAAAGAAATTTACCAGCTAGGAATTAGAAAATACACAACAATTGGCAAGTTAAAAGTGTCCACAAGCAAAACGACACAATAGCAAGGTCCAAAAGAAGAATAGTCCAAAACGTAGTGGACTGGGGGACGTTTGAAGACATAACGTTTAACACAGTAGGTTTTTATTTTCGAGGAAAAAGACGTTTTCTGGGGGACATGTTTTTGGGATACAGACGTGGTGGCTCACTTCGCAAGAGGCGGTAGCTGCTGCTTTTGAACAAACCTTTTACTTTCAAGGGAGACAACGTACGGAGTGAAAAAAAAAACGAAAAGGCAGCAGATTGGGAAATGAAGGAAAACATGCAGGAAAGAAAGAGAACCATTCACAAACGACGCCGTCACGCCGCAGCTGCAAGACTCGTTCCAGACCTGGGCTTTTGACATTTATGTCCAAGACTCACCTGAGTTCTTCCTTCGTTACTCCTCTAATATCTATTCTTCTTGTTTTGATATTTATTTTGTTGAACATGAACACGAGTGAGTAGATTTTTTATTAGGTTTTAAAGATGGGATGTAGTTTTCGAATTTCTACATGATTTGATTATGAATTTATTTCAATAAAATTGATTCATGGCATTTGATTCTTGTTTTGAGCATTATTGTGCTTGTTATGCATTAGGCTTCACATAACTTGTGTCGAAATTATCGGTTAAAGAATCGAAATATGAAAATCGGTAGTGGAAAACTAAAATTAAAAACTTGTAGGTTTAGATCTAGATATAGGCAAAAATCAGTGAGAGGAATTACTATCTAGATAAAAATCTTAATGAGTTTTAGTTAATTTCATGAGCTACAATAGTCGATATTGATTTTAACTATGATACTTCTTTGACATCTTGATAGAGAATCATAGATAATTTAGATTTAGTTTCTTTCAAAATCTAGGGATCAAGATTTTTTAATAAACCAGAAGAGAATAATTAGAAGTAGATCACGAAATTAGATTTGAAACATGCTTTTTACATATCTGATTTATTCCTTACAGACTCATACTGCATAAGTTGTGCAGTTATTCTGTTTTTGCTTTAGGATTAGATTTAGCAATTTGTTTATTAATTAATTTCTCAATAAGAAACACCAACATGATTAGCCCAAATAATTGAATGGTTTTAGCCTAGTAATTATTCAGTAATTCCCTGTAGATCGATACTCTTACTTCCCTATCTGCTTACGTTATCCGTACTTGCAGGGCTTCGGATAGTATCAGATCAGAGTGGGTTAATGACGAAGCGAATCAAGGGTCTTATGTGACAAAAAGATTCCATAAAGTTTAAAGAGAAATTTTACAAAATGGTGGTTCGACCAACCATGTTATATGGGGTGGAATGTTAGTCTACCAAACGTAAACATTCAAGAAAGTTGTTGGTAGCTGAGATGCATATGCTCTGATGGATGTGTGACATTACCAGAAGAGATAAGATTTGGAGTCGTGTGATGAGAGACAAACTATAGGTAGCTAGTATTGTCGATAAGTCAAAATAGCTTTTGCGGTAGAAAAAAAATACTTTTCCACCCTTTAAAAGCTCAACCAAACAGGTGCTAGGTTTAAGTAGTTTGGGCATGTGAGCAAGAGGCACTGTGAAAATGCTCCTACACGACGTTGTGAGAAAATAACCCTTTGTGATTGCAATAGGAGAAAAGGAAGGTCAAACAAGAACTGAAGGGAAGTAATCAAGAAAGATATGACAGAGTTAACCCTTATTGAGAAATTAGCTAGAAATAGAAAATTCTGGCATGCTTGGATATAGGTAAAGGATATCCTTTAAAGTGCATTAAAACAATCGTGGAAGTTATTAGGAGTCGTTTACTGTAAAGCTCTGATGACTTATTTACCGTTTAGGAACTTTAACCCTAGTGTCCAATCTGTCTTTTCTAGTTGCAAGTCGTAGACAATTCTTTGTGTCCTATTACTTGGCTTTTCAGTTCTAGTGTATGGAGAAAAGATCCCTCAAGGCCATCCGATACCGTTGGAATGTTCATACTCACCTGAATACTGGGCAACGATCCTTAGCACAACTCGAGACATGAAGAACTATACTTTGCAGCTTATCAGGTATTGACAGATTTGGGCACCATATCACGTATTTATTTTAGCTTTATTTATCTACTCTTTTAACATTTTTTAAGCATATCTACTCTTTTAACCTGCATTATTTTTTTCATTGTTGCATTTGCATATGGGTCTATCTGAAAACAGCCTCTTCACTTTACAGGAATAAGGATGCGTCCTATTAAATCTTTCCAAACCTTGCATTGGCACAGGATTCGAACTGGGTGTGATGACGATAATTCAAGATCATGTCTAATTCTAATATACCTAATATTGAGGAAGAAACCCTTATCAATAGATCCTAAATTTATTGAGAAATACAAAGAAGAATCTTCATTAGAAAACGCAGTGCACATTCATTTCCAATATTTTGTTTTCTGTATTTTAATATTAAATAAAATAATTATTTAAATAAATAAATAAACTTATAAATATAGGACAAAAATAATGAAATGAATATATAAGTTTAATTAAAATTTATTGACTAAAAATTTAATTGATTTGATAAAAATTATTCGATTAATAATATAAATTATTGGATAAGAGTCGAAATATTTTATAAAAATTAATTTTTTTTCTCTTTTTCTTTTTTTTAAAAAAAATGTGAAGTCTTTGCTACTTCAAACATACACGTCATGAGATCACCGCCATCGGAGCAGTTGTATGAAACAAAAGGTTATCAAGTCATTGTAACTTTTGTGAACAGGAGATGAATATGGAGTGTTGCGAATGAGAGAGAGTTGTCCGCAACGATACAACAGGGGGAGTCACTCAGCTGCATTAATCTCCGGAAGCTCAATATGGTTATATCTTTCTTGAATTTAGATGAGATGAACAGTTAAGACTTTTATGTAACTCTTCAATTTCTCTTATTTAACTAATTTAAATTATTATAATATAATTTTTTAACAATTCTTTAACTTATCAATTTTAGAAGAAACTACTATATCATATATTTATATTTAAATATTACGTAACTAAATCAATTTCTTTTAACTTTTGTTTAGAATATAAGCAAGGATGAGCTATGATTATATAATTTTATGAAACTAACATTTTAAGCCTTGTGTCAATTTTAAGTTAATTTTTATGCAATTATAATATTATTATGCAATATGGATTTTATATAATGCATTTTAACATAATACAAAATATATAATACAGCATAAATTAATAAAAGGAATTCATCAAAAATTTTATGGACCACTAATTTATTTAGAAAAAGTGACGATTATATAAACTTGGTAATGTTTGAGTATATTGTAGGACTTAAAAATTGCTTTCATGACTAATCTGAGTCTTTTTTTTCTTTTATGCATTTCAAGTAACATGTGGAATGGAGAGCATTCCT
>JANZXV010275853.1:0-28632 GCA_027576455.1 Erythroxylum roigii | reverse complement strand
AACTTATGATCCAATTTGTGTTCTTTGTAAGGAGTTGGGGGGAAGTAGGGAGCATTTATTTTTTCAATGCAGTTATTCTAAAGCGATTTGAAGCAGAATTTTTCATTTATTTCCTGATGCATTGTTAAATTATGATTAGACTTTAGCACTAAATTGAATTATCTATATTACCCATCTGAGGTTGAATGATGTCCCCTTGTACAAAATTGCCCTTACCTTTACTATCTATTCTATATGGAAAGAGAGGAACAATCGAATTTACAAAAATGTGGAAATTTATAAGTACAAATTAGCCGACCATTTCATCAACTAGATCCGGGCACTTATGATTGCTAAATCCGACCAGCATTCATTATCCACGGGCATGAAGACCAGACGGAATCTATAAACTGCATTGTGCTTTAAATACTTTTGTAACCTGCTCTGTCTTTAGTTTTGTAATTTAGTCGGTTATTTTTCATATGGTGAACTCATTATAATGTCGTCATAGCTTTGCTATAATTAATTTAATTATTATTCAATTTTCAAACAAAAAAAAACTGTGGCAAAACAGATATATTGCGGAACAACATCATCCTTCAGGTTTTTCAATCGGCATTGCAACTTAATATTTTCATAACTCTTTCCATTACTCCAGCATCTACTTCCTCGTCTCTTAACAATTAGTTGTTCTTCAATGGGTTCCCATTCCATGGTAAAAAGTCCTAGACAAGCATCATCTTCGCCAAGCCACGACGTGAGTGACAATATTTCCCTGGTCTTGTGGTTGATCCCAATCTTCGTGCCAAGCAAAAGGGTATCAGTTGGATATCAAAACTTTGCCAAAGAACTTGCTTCGAGTTTGCATCTTCCAAAACCAAATTCCCTGACTCTAGCAAAATAGCTGTTACATTGGTGGCAGACTCATTCCTTAAACATATTGTCTGTATCAGGAAACCATCTGTATGCAAAATCCTCAACTTCCCACTTGCATATAAGTCGAGAACAACTTCACTGCTAAGAAAATTTGGTTCCTTACTGGCTAACCAAACTGAATGGTTTGAAGAGTACTCCTCATAATTTTAATATAACCTGTTAAAATGATGTCTGATGGGATTTAATGCCACTGACCTGTTATTCTTTAATAACCAAGACTGATAAAGCTTTGTTAATTTTGCAGGTATGTAAAAACAGAAAAGTAAAGGCACCAGAATTTTACTTGGTTCGATAGTCAAGGACTATCTACATCCAAGGTTCCCACCTATGGTGGTGAAGATATTTCACTATTATGAAGATGTACAGAAAAGAGAACCAATACAGAGAAGAGTGTATGACTACACTTGCAAGAGCCTCTCCAAGAAACTCTACTAATACCCTCGGGTGTATTCTAGCAATCTCTGAACCTATTTCTCACTTTCTTTACAACTCTCAGAAGCAGTGAATACAATGAAGATAGATGATTGACGTTTTTCTATATTGTATGTGTTCTGTATCTGAAGCTTCTTTATATCTCTTGAAGATGAGGACTTTCGGATGCTTCTTGACTCCACTGACATGTGCCTCACATGTGATCCTTTAATGAGCCTTCATGCTGTGCGTCTTATACCTGTTGAAGCTGCTGCGTTTTGTATGTTAATAAGTGCTGCTTCTTTGAGTAACACGTGGCCATGTCTTAATGCATCAGTCATGTGAGTGTCACGTGAATGGGTTTTAGTACAAGTCATTTGTTTGTTTTCTGTCACTTTGTAAAACACCCAACAGCTTCTCCTTGTCTCCTCTTCGACTGTTCTTCAGACACGAACACATCTTTCTTCTGTTCTTCATTCTTCTTGCATGTATTCTTGTGATTTCTGAGTTGAGGTTGATGGAGTAAACGTGATTCTCATCACAATTATTAATAATAAAAGCCTAATTAAAAATGAACAGTTAAATAAATTTTTTGTTAGAAAGTATAAAAACGAGAAATAACGAAATCCTCTGTTCCCTAAAGATAGAGAATTAAGAGGACCGTGGGACTTGGGACTTGGAACTGGGACACAGTGACTATGGCCAATCATCGAAATTCCAAGTTTCAGGAATATAGGAATCCAATCACTGTACAGGTCTGTCTGTCTGTCACCGATTAAGTCAGCTTCTAAATGTGAAAGGAGACTTCTGAAAACCTACATATTTGCCTTTACCATTTGGCCCTAGAAGTTCTCTTCTGTCTTTGGGTCCCTTGAAAGTCAGACTTTCAGAAATCCTAATCCACCTTGCTACTGATCCATTCGCCGCCTCTCTGCACTTTCTTCATCAAGAGGTATGCCGATACAACTTCGTCTCCCCACATATCTTATGCCCGAAGTGCCCATCTTCCTATTACTCCATGATATTATGAGTCTTCTTATCCTTTCCCTCAAATTACCCATTAATGCGAAGCTTTGGCTTCTGTTAACACATAGTTATGTCGAGTCTCTCCCTGTTCTCTTCTCTTGTTGGTTAACCGGATCAAAATTTTATTTGATCCACTTTTACTTCACTCCCTGCTTGCTCATCGTGTGGTTGACATATCGATTCAATGACACCTTCAATGACCTCCGCTCACATCTCGACCGAGAAGTTGTAGTTGTGGGTCTGGCGACGTGCGTAGTACAGTGGGCTTCTTTGGGTTCACATGTTCTTGCTCTGTATGCAGAAGATAACTTCAACAAAGAGATCCATCCATCCATTTCACAAGGGGATGAGCTCAAACTGGACTGTTCCCACCACACAAGCGGTTTGCAAAGACCTGCAAATAGACAAAGAATATCAGTTGCAGGAGTGGACGGTGAACCAGTAAGTGGTGATGAAACCCCCATTATTAAATCAGACAAAGCTTTTGTTCTCAATAGAAAGTTAAGCAATGACATTGCACAGACAGAAGACTGGTCTGGTTTGCTGAACCATTGCCTCACAGAAATCGTCAAGAAGTTAAAAGCATTTCATGATTTTGCAATCTTTTCTACAGTTTGTATTTCATGGAGATTAGCTTGCTTGAATTTGAAATGGTCTTTATATCCTCCACATCCATGGTCCATCCATTTCCAAGGCCAAAACATTAATAATCATCTTGATGATGGAAGGTACGTATTAGAACGGTGGGTGATTGATGAAAGATATTACTATGGTTGTGTAAATGGTTGGATTTTGAACATTGGATCTGCAAACATTCACATTTTCAATCTCTTCTCAAGAACTCAAAGAAATCTGCCGATATTAAGTCGTGTTGGTTACCTGCCAATATCCAAACCTAGTGACTGGTATCGTTATATAGATAAGTTCATTCTTTTCAAAGTTGGCGAGGGTGAAGATTTTCAGTTTTTTGCTGTGGCCCTTTTTGGTGCTAGAGGTTTCATAGCTTTCACTGGACCTAAAATCCAGGATTGGATTTGTATTCAAAGTGATGACATAGCTCGTTGCAGAGATGTAGTACTGTTTGAAGAACAATTTTACGCACTATGCGGTAGAGGGAAACTTTTTCGTTGTGCTTTTGATAGATCTAATTCCAGTGTATTGTTAGTAAGCCAAGAACCTGTTGGATCATTCAGAGCTGATAGATACTATCTGGTGAAAAATGTGGATCATCTCATAGCGGTTTTTCAATACGGAAATGTGGATTCTCGAGACAAAAGATTTGGCACTAAAACCTTCAGGATCTACAGGTCTGACGGCAGTACTAGGTATTGGAACCATGTAAGGGAACCAGTTTATTTGGTAGGTCGTACATTGTTTATCTCCAATGGGAACTCATGGACAATTGATCCAGCGGAAGTGGAGAGTTGCAGAAGCGACTCCATCTACTTCGTAGATGATTACTGGTTCTCGAACAATAGAGATGGTCATTTTACTGGTTTGTTTGACATTGCTGATCAAGGAATGATTGAAGACTTTCAGTTTGATATGGACCAATACCCTCCTAATAATTCGAGTCCATTTTCGTTAACTTACAATGATCCCCTCCGGTTGTCTTCCCATCCTCCCAGAGGACAGATCTGGGATTAGCTTTCCTAGATTTATTATGTAAGTTGTACTGTTTTATTTTTCGATTAATAAAAAAAAACAAACAAAAAACATATTCTTGCATTTACTATTACTATTGCGGGCTTTGCCATATCTTAGTGAATATGTAATTGGAAGAAGACAAAGTGCAGCAGATAGCTTGGATGAATGACATATTTTCGTCGACGGGGCCAGATTTCAGAGTATGGGCAAATCGGGGTTTGGCTTTATCATTGAGAGCCTTGAAGGCCTCTTTCAACATGCAATTTTTGGATGGTTTGATGATCTACATTCAGCGTTAGTGACAGAGGCCTTAGCGGTTCGACAGGCTCTTCTATGGATGGTTCACAACATGCAACATGTGAGAAGTATCTTTACTGATTCTCAACTTGTAGTGCTAGCCATTAAATCACACTAAAAGGATCATTCAGAGTTTGGGGGAATTATTAAAGATTGCAAACTCATATTGGGCAGTAATTCTAATATTTTTGTTGTTTGGATTAATCGACAAGGAAATGTGGGCGCTCATGAACTTGGTAGAGTATCTTGCAATTTCTCTCGTTTGAAAGTATGAGTGTCTATTTCACCTTGTCTAACTCATTTATATGGTTAATGGAGTTTTTCCTTTACCTTTCTAAAAAAAATATAATTGGTGGTGGCAACCGGACCAATTCGGTTCTTGTCATTTATTTCGCAGCCAGGCCGGGCTGATATGTGCTTCTTGTAGGTGCCTAAACGGATGATGAGCGGTCATGCTGCCGTTCTAAGAAGCCCCAATGTGTCTAAGACGAAACAGGTAAGAAATCTTGCTGTCTTGTTTCCGTATTATTATATCAGACAATTGCAAAGATTGTACACTTTTGAGATATAATATTTTGGAAGTTGCATTGAAATGCACTCTATCTCTGAGTTAATGATGAGTTCATCATGATATTAATGAAGTCAAATAATTACAAAATTAATGCTAAGTAAGTGACTAATTATTAAGGAATGGACATCAACTTCAACTACAAACATTTATGTTAAGTGTTCATGCATGCAAATTTTTAATAATGAAAGTTTTTTTATAACTATTATTATTATAGGTGTTAAAAACTAATTTTTGTGTGTACAAAAAATAAGTTCATTAATAATTCAAACTAATTGATAGTATTATCCTAACATATGATCAATCTAAGGATTTTAGGAAGATTAGGTTATGGACAAATTAAATACTGTATTTAATATTTGGTGATTTTTAATAAGACTAGCAAAATTAGTATCAATTGAGTTTTAAATCTTTTAGCTATTTGAGTTAGATTTAGTCAAACAACAAGAACTTGATCAGGTCTCGTATTAAAATCAGATGAGTTAGATATAATCATTCCTAAATAATGAGTTCCTCCTATAATATAGATAATTGATGTTCGTTATGATTAATTAAATATTATTTTTATATGATAATCACTAAAAAGATAATTATTTAGTTATCATAACATATGATTTAAAATGACATTTTTTGAAATATTAAAAACAAAATTATATGTGTCTAATAACAACTTCAACATTACAATATCAAGTGTTAATTTAACTACCATTATAATACTTCAATATTGAGTAAGCAAAAGAAATTACTATCTTTGGGAATTTTTATGATTAACTATTATTTAAAATGTTATCAGATAAAAATGCATAGATTGAGTTTGTTTGATTCGAATAGCATTTGTAGGAGTTAAAAGCATCGTTAGCCTCGGTTTGTCGAGCCGGGTCTTCATTGCCTCCGAGAGCCTCCCTAGAGCCTTTTGAATGCTTTACACCGAGATATGCGAGGCACCCAATACCCTAGATCCCTTCGTAGGGGTCTAGATTATCAGAGCTAGTCTCTTTGTTTGCTTTTCCCGTGTAAAAAAAGAAAAAAGTCACGCAGCCCAAGTTCAAGAGTTTGAGCATATTCCAATTTAATTTATCATCGAGTTATCTAAGCCCAATTCAATTTAGGCTCGAAATTGGGGCCTCGAGTATGATATTCTTATCAAGCTTACACTCGAAGACAAATTTCTAGGCCGACCTCAAGCCCACCAAAGTCAAGGCTCGTTGCCTAGCCTATTGTAAACTAAAACAAACAATTTGTGACATTGAGTTTGTCTTTTTTTTATATGTCATACTTTAAAATTTTATCATAATTATTTTTATGATTTTATAACTTTTTTATTTACACTTAATGCGTTTAAAATTAAATCATAATTGAATTAAACTTGAGGAATTTTTAGAAATTATTATTTATAAAAATTGTCAAAAAATTAAATTATAAAAATTCTTCAACTTTATGGTTTTTATAGTCTGTTGTGAAGTTATAATTGACATGTTTAAAATTATGTCTATGGTCAATTCAATTAAACTTTTTTTGAAATAATAAAAACAAATGAGTTAAGGATGCAAATATTTCTATAATTAAATCATAACATTGCTTTCAAAAAGGATTCTTACTTGTCTTATTTCCATATTATTGTATTTAATCTTTGTCAAAATTAATGCTAATTTAGCTCATGTCATGCAACTTTTTGATACATTTTCATAATGTATTTTTTCTTTAATTTATTTCTATTAGATGATAAAAAATAATTTTGAGCATATATAAAAATAAATTAATTAATAATTCAAACTAATTGAATTGTAAAATTAGTCCGATCAACTCAGATAAGTCAAATTGACTCGAATTGCTTTTAAGTCATTTAGTTGTTGGAGTTAGATTTAGTCAAACAACAAGAACTCGATCAAGTATTGTATTGAAATCAAATGAGTTAGACGTAATCATTCCTAAATAATGAGTTCTTCCTATAATATAAATTGATGTTCGTTATGATTAATTAAATATTATTTTTATATGATAATCATTAAAATGATAATTATTTTGTTATCATAACATATGATTTAAAATGACATTTTTTGAAATATTAAAAACAAAATTATGTGTCTAATAACAACAACATTACAATATCATGTGTTAATTTAACTACCATTATAATACTTCAATATTGAGTATGCAAAGGAATATCATGTGTTAATTACTATATTTGGGAATTTTTATGATTAACTATTATTTAAAATGTTATTTTACAAAAATGCTTAGATCAGTTTGTTTGATTCGAATGGCATTTGCAGGAGTTCAAGTTGCATAGCCCAAGTTCAAGAGTTCAAGCATATTCAAAATGTCTAAAACGATGCTATTTTTAAAGTATCTTCTCAAAATGACGTCATTTTAGGCAACTTAATTTCTTAAACTTAAGATTAAGCTGACGTTGATTTTGAGACTCTGCTCTAAAATGACATTGTCTTGCGTGCAAAAGCAATCTTTGTTTTTGAGTTATCTGAGCCCAATTTGATTCAGGCTCGAAATTGGAACCTCGAGTCTGATCGAACTTCTTATCAAGCTTGGGCTTAAAGACAATTTTTTAGGCCGAGCTTAAGCTCACCAAGGTCAAGGCTCGTCGCCAAGCCTGTTGTAAACTAAAACAAACAATTTGTGATAGTGAGTTTGTCCTTTTTTTATATGTCATATACTTTAAAATTTTATCATATTTATTTTTATGATTTTTATAAATTTTTATTTACAATTAATGTGTTTAAAATTAAATCATAATTGAAATAAACTTGAGGATATTTTTAGAAATAATTATCAAACAAAAAATTGTTGTATTTGGCAATTTTTATTAATTATATAAAAATAATTCAATTAATTCAAACTAATTGGATAGTAAATTTAGTCCGATCAACTCAGATAAGTCAAATTGACCTGAATTGCTTCTAGTAAAACAATATCATTTTAGTTATGATTATTAAAATAATGTTGTTTTGTCTATATACTTAATAAAATAATATAACATCAAGTTTAATTTGAATTTATAATAAACAATTGAATCCAACCAAATTCATTATTATCTTTAATTTTTAGAAATAATAAGTATAATAATTATTAGTAATTTTCTAAAATTATATATTTTTATTATTTATAATATTAGTGGCTACCAGAGCACCGGCTTTTTCCATTTGCATAACCTATCACTTGAAGTTCTCTCCAATCAACAACGGTTCCTCCTGAAAGCTGACCTTCAAACCTAGCACTTGAAGTTCTCTTCAGTCAACAATGGTACCTCCTAAAAGCTGACCTTCAAAACCCTAACCTCCACATTGCTTTCTTCAATCGATGTTACCTTTGTGCGCTTATTTCTTAAAGAGATAGGCCGGGTTGAGTCCAAATAAGAATGATATTAGGCCGGATCGGTCAAATTTATCCAAGCTTAAGCCCAAAATCAATTAATTTAGATAATTTAAAATTCGATCAAAATTGGGAATTTATTTAAAAGTTATTAAATAAGTGCGTATTGTCACATTAAAATTAATTTGATTTAAATCTAAGATCCTACCTTAATCTAATAAGATTATTAATAACTTAAAATTAAAATCTTATTATTAGTTAATGATGAAATTAAAAATTTAAGATCTTAGCCTAATTGAATAAGATTTGTTTTTATAACTTAAGCTTACAATTGAATAATATAATATTTATGTATAATTAATTGAGTTAGTTAAAAAAAAAGTTCACGTGTCTCCTAAAGAAGATAGAGGGACTAAGAAGGTCTTATATTCATACAAAAATTTTCATATTTTTTGTTAATTCTATCTTTTGATATAATAACATCGTTTTTATTATAATTGTCGAGTCTCGAGTCAGAGTGGACTTAAGCAGCCAAAATTCAAGGTATCATGAGATTCGGTCAACCTAAGACTCGCTTGTTAACCTCAAGCTGAGCTTGGATCCAAATGTTATCCACAAAATTAAGATTTAGATAAAAGATGTACCATCCTTTTGAGTTAAAGTTTTGAGATTCAAATCAAGTCAATAAGACAAACTCAAGTTTATTTGTCTAGCCTAGTTATACCTATTGGTTAGTTCAACTTGGGATGGACTAATGAATAGGAGGGGGGACTCTAAGTGCCGGAATTAATTTCAAGTATATTTAACCTTACAAGACAATTAAGTTATATTTTTAACTTTTTTTAAAATTCTCAAATTTATTAAAAAAATTTGTTTGAGTTTTTTGTTTCTAGTTTTTAATTTAGTAATAACTAAATATATATCATTCAATTATTTAATCTTAATTATTAATTAAAATTATGAATAATTTAATTTAATAATTTTAGTTATTTAGAATTAAGAATAATTTAATTTATAATTAATTTAAATATAAAATTTAAAAAATAATTTAATGATCATGAATAAATATAATTTAAAGTTTGAAATATATGAAATTTTAAATTTTAAATCTAAATTATTTTATTTAGATTTGTTTTATTTAGTAACCTAAGATGGCCTCACCTTGATTTATTTTATTTATTACTGCATTAAATTGATATTGATGAATGTGTACTGAATTGTGTATTGATTCCGGACATGAAGGTCCGAGGTACTGATTGATGAATGAGATATTGAAGTGCTATTTACATTACTTTGTTCTGCTTGTGGAATGTGGTTTATGGTGAGTGTATTCTGAATTCCGGACAATGATTGTCTGAGGCGTTTGATACATGTTTATATCATTGGAAGTGCTTTTTCATGTGAATATGATTCACTAATTGCTTTGCACATGTAATGTCTGAAATGACTTTGTTTTGTTATAAAAGCTGTTGAGTCCTAGTTATGGGTAAATAGGCATGCCTAGAAGGGTCTGCAGCTGCTCCTGTGACACTTCGGTGTCGAGACTTCAGTCTCTCCTGTGACACTTCGGTGTCGAGACTTCGGTCTCTCCTGTGACACTTCGGTGTCGAAACTTCGGTCTCTCCTGTATAAGTCTCGTTACCTGCCTCTGTAAATGAATTTGCAGTCCTGATATATGATTGATTCTAACATAAACCTAAATTGTATTATGATTCTGAAGGGTTTATACCCTCTTGTGATATTCAGTGCTGATAAGTATAAAAATCTGTTCTGAAATGCGTTACGTCTGATTTAATGTTAGATAATCTCTTAATGCATGCTTATGTTGTTATATGATTTTTTATGATGAATTGTTACATGTATAGATTAGTTATTACTCACTAAGCTATATGCTTAGCACGGTGGATTTGGCCTGTGTAGGTTCAGAGCGAAGAGTATAAAGACTGGGATAAGTCAACCGCATTGGCAAAAGGAGTCTGAGTTTTGTATTGCTAAAAAATGTATTTGGTTGAGTTTGTTTGGGCTTGTATATAACTTTAGATTTTTGTTTCTGAAATTATGATATGTATTATATGTATGTTTGAGTTTTTAAAAATGCATGTGTGAAATGTTTTGGTTTGTTTGTCCTGTCTTGTGTGGCATCCACATATCCTCCTAGGGGGTTATAGGATGTCACACATTGATCATGCGCTCACATTGGAACCAGGAGCTAAACCTCCAAATTCTAGACCCTATAGATATCCTTTTTACCAGAAGAATGAGATAGAAAAATTGGTGAAAGAGATGCTAGCTTCTGGTGTGATCCGGGCAAGCACTAGTCCATTTTCCAGCCCAGTTCTATTAGTGAAAAAGAAAGATGGTGGTTGGCGTATGTGCGTGGACTATAGAGCTTTGAATAAGGTAACTATACCTAATAAGTACCCAATTCCATGCATTTATGAGATTTTTGATGAGCTGGGAGGTTCTGTGGTGTTATTAAAGATTGACTTAAAGTCAGGCTATCACCAAATTAGGGTTAAGGAGGATGACAAACCTAAGACAGCCTTCCGAACACATGAGGGGCATTATGAGTTTAGAGTCATGCCCTTTGGGCTGACAAATGCTCCTGCCACCTTCCAGTCATTAATGCATAAAATCTATAAGCCTTATTTAAGGAGGTTTGTACTAGTGTTTTTTTATGACATCCTCATCTATAGCAGAAGTCAAGCAGAGCATGTTATCCACCTAAGATTGGCATTGCAAGTGCTGGTAAACAATCATTTAGTAGCCAATTTAAAGAAGTGCAGTTTTGGAGAGCAGAAACTAGAGTATTTGGGGCACTACATTTCGGCAGAAGGAATTTCAGTTGGGGTACTACATTTTGGCATAAGGAATTTCAGTTGATCCTTCGAAGATAGACAACATTCATAATTGGTCGGTTCCAAGAGATGTAAAGGCTTTTGAGCGGATTTCTGGGGTTGTCGGGATACTATAGGAGATTTGTGAAGGGTTATGGCAGCATAGCAAAACCACTTACTAACCTGCTGTGCAAGGATAAATTTCAGTGGTCAGTAGAGGCACAGACTGCATTTGAAACTATGAAGAAATTGTTGACCAGTACCCCAATACTAATCTTACCGGACTTCACCAAACCTTTTGTTGTTGAGACTGATGCATCGGGCACAGGTCTTGGGGCAGTGTTAATGCAAGAAGGAAGATCGGTAGCTTATTTAAGTCAAGGTTTGTCCCCCATAACCAGCTGAAACCGGTTTATGATAGGGAACTAATGGCAATTGTAATGGCAGTATAGAAGTGGAGGCATTATTTGTTAGGAACGCACTTTATTATTCAAACGAATCAGAGAAGTTTGCATTTTTTAACTAATCAGAAGCTTTTGGGAGAGGAACAACATAAATGGGTTACTAAGCTGATGGGGTTTCGATTTGATATACGCTATAAGCCGAGTCTTGAAAATAAAGCAGCAGATACATTGTCTAGAAGATCCGAAAGGGAGCTAAAAGCTATATCCATGGGCTATCATGAGGAGTTGGACCAGTTAGAGGACTTAGTACAACAGGACCTGAAACTTAAGAGGTTGATTCAGGATCTTTTAATCCAACCCGATGGTCATCCACCTTTTAAACCGAGGGGTTCACGCCTCTTCTATGCAAACAGGTTAGTTCTACCCAATTCTGGTCCACATATTCATAAATTGATCAGTGAATTCCACACTAATCCTTCATGGGGCCATTTTGGTTTTTTTTGCACTTACAAGAGGTTATCTGGGGTAGTTTATTGAAGGGGGATGAAATATGATATTCAGCAATTCATCTTGTCTTGTGATGTATGTCAGAAAAACAAATACCTAGCTTTAAAACCTGCAGGGTTATTACAACCCCTACCTATACCTAACTTGGTGTGGGAAGAATTGTCTATGGATTTTATTTCAGGATTGCCTAAAGCCATGGGAGTCGATACCATCATAGTGGTAGTTGACAGAGTTTCTAAGTGCAGTCACTTTTTGGCTTTGAAGCACCCCTTTACAGCTAAACAGGTGGCTGCTCTATTTATCAGAGAAGTGGTCAGGTTACATGGCTTCCCTAAAGTCATTCTTTCCGATAGAGACAGGGTGTTTATGAGTGGTTTTCGGCGGAAACTTTTTCGACAATCAGGAACAACCCTTAACATGACTTCAGCCTATCATCCTCAATCGAATGGGCAAACCGAAGTAGTTAACAAATTTTTAGAGACTTACCTACGTTGTTTTGCTGAAGAACAACCTAGAGACTGGCCAAAATGGTTAAGTTGGGCAGAATTTTGGTTCAATTCTACTTACAACAGTGCCATTGGAATGTCATCCTTAAAGCCTTGTATGAGAGGGACCCTCCTACCCTCTTTAAGTATACAGATGGTGGATCCTTGGTGGAAGAGGTTAGTCAACAACTACTTGACAGGAATCAGATTTTGAATGAGCTCAAGTCCAACTTAGAAAAAGCACAGTAGCACATGAAGACTTATGCTGATCAAAAGAGAAGACCATTTACATTGGATATTGGCGATTTAGTCTACATCAAGTTACAGCCCTACAGGTTCAAGTCCCTCACTTCTAGACCTAATGAGAAGTTGGGACCAAGGTATTATGATCCTTACCCAATCATAGCCAAAATTGGAGAAGTTGCTTATCAAGTCCAACTACCAATAGCAGTAAGGATCCATAATGTCTTTCATATTTCACAACTAAAGAAATCACTAGTGCCTATTCCTAATTCCTAGCCACTGCCTATTTACTTAGAGGTATTGTTGAGACCCGTTATAATCAGCAGTATAGTAGGGAGAGAAGGTTTGGATAGATTGGTAATTTGGAGAGTGTATAGGGACTTTGAGGAAAGATATGATGTTGAGTTGGTTATTTAGTTAAAAAAGGGGAATCAAAGATATTGTGTAGGGTACAGGTGGAAATCATCACTATGAATTGGTTATGAAAACTATCTACTGAGGAAGTTAGCTATCCCTCGAAGATTAGCATATTAATACACATAATACATTGAATTTCTCTTTCATTCCCTCTTTTTTTTTTTTCTGTTTTTTGTGTTATTGTTGATTATTGGATTAGAGCTTGTTAGGATTTTTTGGATCCTAACAGAACAACAGAAACTGACATATCTTCTACTGGCTGCGTCCAGTTAGTGACCAAGTTCAGAAACCAAGTAGAAAATGGGTTTCTTAAGACTTTTTTCGTTTTTAATCATAATTTCTAGTGAATACGGGTAGAAATAGCAAGCCCTAGTAAAAATCCCACTATACGTGAGATAGATAGTATATTGTTTTGTAACTAGCAAAATTACTGCGAATGCGTAATTTTAAAAAGATACAGAAATTTGTAATTTATCAACGCTAGGAAGCGACGTCGCTTCTTCGGATTGTCAGCTTACTCTTCAAATTCCGAGTTTCGCACCATACACCGGAGAAGATGACAGACCAATTTCACAGCAGATAGAAAAAGAACCGGAAAATGGCACACAAACTCAAACTTCTCTATTCACTTAGACAATCCCTCTTTTCGGCAACCTCTACATCTGTCACTAGACAACTAAGTAACTTCTCACTCCTGTTTCCCACAATTTTTGAACTTCTTTTGGTAATATTTTTCGTTTTGGTTAATACATGTCCCTCTAACCTGTGTAGTTCATGGCCAATTTGACCCGGTTAAAAGATGGGTGAAAGAATTCGAGTCTTCAATTCATAAGGGTAGCCCCAATTTTGCCTGCAAATTGAACATAATCAACCAATGTACTCGAAATGCACACTTATCAGGTAAGGTAATGCCGACATCTCTTTTTAAATAGACCTTCTTCCTCCAGTAGGTTGGTTTATTCCGCATCGGGTTTACTTATTCTTTTGTTTAGGAATCTTAACTGACGTATAAGGTACATTACGTTCGTGTATATACACTCATGTGGCAGTTGCCGGTCATATGCTGAATGTGTTTGACAATTTTCCTCAGTGATTTTTGAGTTTTTTTATAATTATTATTTGGGTTCATGTTATAATTGGAATTGACATTGGTTTCAGGAAGTAAACTGGGTCTAGGATGCTGGCTTGGCGTGTCGTTCGTTTCTGGATGTACGAGCATTTCATCTCCTGTTGCTCATTCCATGGACGGTGAGGACCACTTCATACATTTTTGGGATTCAATTCCATTATTAACAGTCCACTACGTGTTAAGTATATTAATGGTTGTAGGATATGATGTTTTGGTGGATGACCGAGACTATTCGGATGGGGAAGACAATTCACATACCTTACGGTTGTTCATCAGAAAGTTCTGGCTACCCTTTTTCTTTCTTGTCACCACGTTTTCCCAGTTGACGCATCCATCGTTGCTTATCACCAACGCAGTCTTTATCCTTTTCAGCACAAAGCCAAACCCTTTATCGGTTTTTGCTTTTGTTGAGAAGGTGAGGAATTATTCCTATTTGTTAGTGTAGTAATTGCAGAGGCTTACTGGAGCACTTCAAGCTTGATTAGGACTTAAGTGAAGTTTCTATAGCAGTAGTTTACCCATGTCTTTTCTTTTCTGGTTTTGAATCTGATAACTCATATTTTCAAACAACAGCAAGTGTTCATCAGTTGTTGAGCTATTAGCTTGAGAGCATAGTAGTTCTCCTTTTAGACATTTCTGCTTCTTTGACCATGATCCTGCATCTTCTTTGACCATGATCCTGCATCTTCTCCACACACCCATGCACGTGCGCACGCACACACATATATGCATTTTTGGGCTTCTTACATTAATGACCACAGCATGAGGTGCTCTTGACTTCAAGTTCTAATATTTCAGTTGTGCAAACGATTGATGCGCCGAGAGCCTCACTTGTACCTGTTCAAGGTTTGTTCTATTCCTGAAATTATTCTAAACGCATTTGCTGACATGTGGGAATTGGAAGGTTCATTTCAGGGTGTATTTTTCTTCATGGGCCATTTACTCTTGGGGTACCATAGATGTTCTTTCATGGTGAAGCAAATTTTGGGTCTCTGTATTCGAGCAATTTGTTATTAAAAGTTTTGATGATGCTCGCGTCTTTTAAAAATCTTATCCCACATTTACGTATCTGCCTTAGTTAAATCAAATACTAGGGTCTAGAATTTAATACAAATTGTGGTTTTCTTGGCGGTTAGAAGATCACAATATGTTGTGTTTTCTCAGTCCTTGTATGCCAACAGAGTGGATGTCAAAGACTACAAGCTTCTCTGCCTTGCGACAGTGGAAATAAGAGACCAGAAGTTCACATTGGTCGGAATTCTTGGTAGTTGGTGGGTTTTTCCTTCGTTGCTTGAAGAATGTTCTGTGTTTCTGGATACTTTTCTGTACTGAAACAAGATAAAGATGGCAGTTGGCGCAATATTGCTACTAATATTTTGGTTCCCTGAGCCATCTCGAAGACATTTATCTTCCGTGCACAGAACATTTCATCATTATTTGGGATTGACAAGAAGGAATCCAGTATATGTATATTTGACAGGATATGATGACAGACTACCTCTGTACTTCCGCAACTTTTGACAAAACTAATGGTTACTGTTATTGCAAATGTTGAAATATGTGGCATGTCTGGAGAAGTAACAATTTGGACAAAAATCCCTGAAACCAGCATCTGGCATCTTCTCTTGTTGAGATTCTTTTCTCATTACTAGCGGGGAAAATTATTTTCCATGCAACTTCTCAAACTTAATGATATACATCAAATTCAAGGTAATGAAGTATATTTATTTCTGTAATCCTATATCTATCTCGGACAATGTTAAGCAAGATCCAGGGAAATTTTCTATTGATTCGAAATTTGAAAGAAATGCTGTTGGTGGTTAGTTGCAAATTGCAACACTGTTGTTGAACTATCTGGTTCTTTGTCTTGGCTTCTTAATGATGCATAGCAGAAAATAAAGGCGTTTCAGGTAATCCCTTCACTCAGGATAAGAATTTCACTTATTTTTTTATCCCCATCAAATTCTTAATTAATCAGACGGTAATAATCAGCGGCTGAAGTAAGGTCTATGGAAGGACCACAGAACATGATTCCCAAATAAGGGAAGTAATTCGAAGGTGACTGGGAGAGTAACCCAAGATCAAGGCAATGCTTGTTTGCCAAGAAAATTGAGAGCTTGAGTTGGTTGATCACAGGCCCCACTGTCCCTCCACTTCCTGTCACTCCTGCTATTACAGCACTACTTAATAGTATTCAGCTCACCGTTCAAATATCATCTTCATCACAAGGAATGAAGTATTATATGATACTTGACACATACAGATAAAGTAAAACTTTAACTTTAAGAAACAGAAGGGACCTATAACTGGAAGCAGCTTGAAGAATCACATTAGTAACCACAGGATTTACCAAAAACTATGGACACCGCACGTGCTTTACTCGTCCAAGCAATCCTATATCTTCTCGCCAACTCATTGGCCTACTGTAAACGCACAAGACTATAAATTATCAGTTATCAACTCTGAGCCGCATTAGTAGTGTGGCAATCCCAGAATCCACATTCAAAAGGTCTCTGTTTAATGAACCACCTAATTGTCCTTGCAATCGTCGCTTTACATGCATACCGAAACATATCATTTGATCAAAACCATTTCTGGAAAATAACTCCGTTACATGATAGCCATCTAGTGCTTACTTTTTACAGGTTGACTGCTTGGGAAACATATGATACTTAGTTATGTACTCTTTTTAATAGTGCTCATCAAGTTATTGCTGGTTATTTTTGATGCATTATCTCGTTTCATAGCAAGTAGATGATAATACCTAAAGAGCGAGCTTCTGATTTTAGCGGCAAGTAATGCATTATTGATTGCAAACGTTTTGCGCAGTTGAACTTAAAATACTAATACATCGAAGCACACATTTCCAAGAATTCAGTTTCAAGTCTAGAGAGAGTGGTGGTCTTCAGGTGCTTGTGGCTGATTATAGAGAGGTGTGGAGTTTCACTCAATTCCATATCATTGCTATTTAATACTGTGTATAAGTATCCCCACCTGCTGGTTTGTCTGCCTCCCTCTCTACTGCGACTCTCCTCCACTCCAATCATCATCGAGCCTCACCACACCTCTCCTCCTCCTCCTCCTCGGCTCCGCCTGTTATCGCCACTTGTCCTCTACTTGCTGTCGTCGCCTCCACCATTGCTGCTTGCTCCTGCCCAGTTGTACAAGGAAAGTGAAGTCATTGGTTTTCTCAATATTAACTTCGTTCCTTCAGTTCTCTTCAATTTACCTTGCAACGCATGAGTAGTAGCGTCCTCAAAACATTGTTGCCCTTAAAACAAGAAAAGAATTTTAAATCTTACGTAGAAACATGTGTTTCCATCTTGAAAACCCTGACTAACCAATGGGCGGTCACTCAAGGGAGTGTCCTTCATGGGCATTTACTCAAGAAGGGTGTATTCTCCGAGAGATACATAGCTGTAAAGTTCTTGATTATGTACCTAAATTCAAGGAAGTCGGCTGAAGCTAATGAGATTGTCAAGGAGTTTAATGGGTTTGATGTTATTGTTCATAACTGTTTGATTAGTGCCAACATGCAGGGGGGAAATTTAGATAAAGCTCGTAAACTATTTGATGAAATGCCCGAGAGGAATGAAGTATCGTGGACAGCGCTGATTTCAGGTTTTATGAGATACGGGAAAGTAGAGGAATCAATGTGGTATTTTGAAAGAAACCCATATCAGAATGTGGTTTCTTGGACCGCGGCGATTTGTGGGTTTGTGCAGAATGGGTTTAGTTTTGAAGGTTTGAAGCTGTTTCTGAAACTTCTTGAATCTGGGGTCAGGCCAAATAAAGTGACTTTTACTTCTGTGGTTAGAGCATGTGCGGAATTGGGTGATTTCAAATTGGGAATGAGTATTTTGGGCTTGATTGTTAAAACTGGTTTAGAGAGTAATATATCGGTTTCAAATTCTTTTATTACGTTTTTTTTTAGAATGGCTGAAATAACTTTGGCTACGAGAGTGTTTGATGAGATGGAGGAGAGGGATGTTGTTTCATGGACGGCTATACTTGATATACATGTGGAGATGGGCGATTTGCCAGAAGCGAGAAGGATCTTTGATGAGATGCCAGAAAGAAATGAGGTTGCTTGGAGTGCAATGATTGCTAGGTATGGTCAGAGTGGCTATCCCGAAGAGTCGTTGGAACTTTTTCGAAGAATGGTTGAAGATGGTGTCAGGCCGAATGTCTTTTGTTTCTCCTTTGTCCTCAGCGCATTGGCAAGCATGAAGGTTATGGGAACAGGGATGAGCATCCATGGACATCTCATCAAAACTGGGATGGGAAAAGATATTTCTTGCAGTATCTCTCTTATTGAATTGTACTCCAAATGTGAGGAAATTAAGGATGCGCGCGTAGTGTTTGATCTGATTTTGCAGAAGAACGTGGTTTCATGGAATGCTATGATTAGTGGATATAGTCTGAATGGCAAGATAGAAGAAGCTCAGAAGTTGTTTAATATCATGCCTGCACGAAACAATGTCTCTTGGAGCACAATGATTGCTGGCTATTTAGATCATAAAGAGTTTGATAAGGTGTTTGAAGTATACAATGAGATGCTTTTGTTGGGAGAAAGTCCAAATAAATCCACCTTCTCCAGCTTACTTTGTGCTTGTGCGAGCATTCCCTCTTTAGAGAAAGGTAAGGACCTGCATGGGAAGGCAGTCAAACTTGGGTTTCAACTTGATGTCTTCGTAGGCACTGCGCTTGTTGATATGTATGCAAAAGCTGGGGATATTGAGAGCTCTAAGTTGATCTTTAATAGTATGCCCAAGAAGAATGAAATCTCTTGGACTGCAATGCTACAAGGGCTTGCAGAAAGTGGTTTTGTGGAAGAATCTCTTAAGTTGTTCCAAGAAATGGAAAGATCTTCAAGTGTCTCTCCTAATGAGCTAATGCTCTTGTCAGTTCTGTTTGCCTGCTCTCACTCTGGATTAGTTGATAAAGGACTTGAGTATTTTAATTCTATGGAGACTGTATATGGAATAAAGCCAAAGGCAAGACACTACACCTGTGTTGTAGATATGCTATGTCGAGCAGGACGCCTTTCTGAAGCTGAAGACTTTATTGAATCCATGCCATTTCAACCTGAAACTAATGCCTGGGCGGCATTATTAAGTGGTTGTAAGACTTACAAAAATGAAGTACTAGCTGAGAAAGTAGCAAACAAGCTTTCGAAAATGGCAGAGAAAAACTCTGCAGCATTTGTATTGCTGTCAAATATATATGCTTCTTCTGGGAGATGGAAGGATGTTGTGAATGTGAGGAAACTTATGAAGGAAAAGAATTTGAAGAAGAGTGGCGGCTGTAGTTGGGTTGAGTTGAGAAATCAAGTTCATTCATTTTATTCAGAAGATGGAAATCATTCTCAATCAGCTGACATTCGTGACATCTTAGAGCTCTTAAGGTTTGAAATGCGCCCATTTCAGCGTTTTACAGATTGAGGAAATTCCTGGTGGGTGATTAGGCCTGAATTCTAACGTGGAACAAAATTTTAGCTAGGGCCATATCAAGATATGGTGTTTGTCCAGGGAAAATCTTGATAAATTTTCTGTGATTAAACTTCAGACAGCAGTCAATAGTTGGTTCATCTTGTTGCCATCCCTTGAGGAAGTTGGATGAATTTGGCAATAATTGAACTACAGATATATATCAGCTGAGGAATGGGGCCAGTTCTGGCAATATCTCATAGGATCCTCAATTGAGCATCGGTTCTGCTTAAATTTTTATTATATGCCAGTCCGGTTAGAGCGACTGGATCTTGCTAAGAAACCAAATTTCAGGGCTATGCATTTGCCAAGATTCCAACTTTAGCCACTCCATGAAGTTTCAAAATTCAGATTCTTCCTCGTCATGTAGCTGGCGGATCGATGATCTCCTTGCTGTTTAAAGAATCCTATGCTTTGAGAAATTGCGGGCGGCCAGGGCCTAGTACCCAAAAAAAAACACGGGATTCAAGTCCGTCTACTTATAATGACATCAATCCAAGAAACCTGAGACAAAACATCAGTTCCAAATTCTGATGGCAACAACCATCCTGTGGTCTATGAACAGAGAAATTTGCATGTGTTATCTTTACTAGAAATCAATTTGGCAAGAGAGAAGCTCCAAACGACATCTGAAAAGGGATAACGATGTCGAACACCAGAACGATTATTCTCAGGAGTTCCGACAGCGAGACCTTCGAGGTCGACGAGTAGGCTGCGCTCGAATCTCCGACCATAAAGCGCATGATCGAAGATGACAGCGCCGAAAACGGAATCCCTCTTCCCAATGTCACCAGCAAGATCCTCTCCAAGGTCATCGAGTACTGTAAGAAGCACCTCGAGACTCCCAAGTCCGACGATCGTATGCCCTCGGTCGACGATGACCTCAAGGCTTGGGACGTCGAGTTCGTCAAAGTTGACCAGGCCCCGCTCTTCGATCTTATCCTGGCCGCCAACTATCTGAACATAAAGAGTTTGCTGGATCTCACTTGTAAGACAGTAGCAGACATGATCAAGGGCAAAACTCCAGAAGAGATCCGCAAGACGTTCAACATCAAGAATGACTTCACACCAGAGGAAGAGGAGGTGGTTCGCAGAGAGAACCAATGGGCCTTTGAGTAAATCATAAGAAAGAACTTTTATGATTTCTGGTCCCTTGATTTGCTTCTGTACTAGGGGGTTTCGGGTTAAAGATATGCAAGCAATAGCAAAAACAGTGACCTAGCTTCGTGTAATGTGGTATTAGACTGGTTCGTATATAGTGTTGTACTTTAAACTACGCTGTGGTATCCTCTGTGACACGCCGTTCTTGAGCATTTTGGAAATCCCTTTAGTTTTTAGATTTCTGTTTCTGAAACTGATGGCCTTGGTAGCTCTCAATTGCACAAGATCAGTTCATTTTACGTTGGGAAAAAACCAAGTAAACTTGGTTTTTTTTTATCAAGGGGTCGTTTGGTTTTGTTTTTATTTTTCTATTTCTTTAGTTTCGGTAGAGATAAATTAAGCTGAATTTTAGAATTACGCATGATCAGCTAACCCTTCCATCATTTCTCGTAACTATTTGTCTTTTCTTCTTAAGTCTCATTGCTTGAAACAACTGGAATTCGAACTTTATAATTATCATTACTCCATGTAATCGACCCAAAAACCTCTCCCTCCATTAAACTCGCAGAAAACCTTACCTGCTATCTCAATTTCTGACCATTCCTCTTAAATCGTAGCTCATCAGGAACCACCTTGACATGTAATGTACCAGATGACACCTCAACGGTTGGTACGTACGTTGTTTCACCGTCTCCTCCAGCGTTTGTTACAGTTCTCGTCACATTCCTACAAGGTTTTCTTCGGAGATTGGAAACAGGTATAGAAGGGTAGTTGATTTTGGATGTTAGATCAGAACTAGATTTCTTGAGACATGCAAAACCGTCGGGAAGAGTTTTCGATATGATTTGAATGGTCGATGTATCGTAACCACAGTAACAGAGGAAGTTCAAGTTGTGGTCTCATAAACAAGCCCTGGTCGTAATGGCCCTGTCGTACTCGCCTCTCCTGCACCATAATCGTAAGGTGTGGCTACGGCTCCTGATTCTGTTCTTATCCGATCCTTGATGTTTGTCTGAGATGCCGAGAAATTCTGGGAATCTTAAAATCTTAAAGATTGGAACCCATTGTTATATACTAAACCTGTTGTCATGATTGCTGATCTGATTGCAGGAGGAGTCCATGTTGGGTTCTGAGATTTTACTGCTGCGGCAATACCTGAGACATGTGGAGTTGCCATGGAATTTCCTGACTTGACGTTGTACGATGGAAAGTCTCTGTGGGGTTATACTTTCTTCATCACCTCTCCATGCTGCGAGTATGTTAACCCCTGGACCTGCAATGTCAGGCTGACTCAACAGAAAGTGTGTGTGTGTAAAGTTGACAGTTTCCTGAGAAATCCTAAAACTTAAAGAGTCACTGACGGGTTGTTTGGTAGAATGGAATAGCCATTCTATTCCTAACACATTCCTGACATATTCTTCAATCTGTGTTTGGTTACAAATCGAAGACAGGAATAACTAAGCATCAGTAACAGCTATTCTTAAAATTTGGAGAATACACAAACACGATCTCAACCAATCTTTATTCGAATAATAGTTGTTCTTGTTGAAGACAACTTTATCCTCTCACGTTCAAGCCTCCGAAACTTCTTATCCTTCTTCGATGTTGAAACATCTTCGAGCCTTCTCTTATCCTCTCACGTTCAAGCCTCCGAAATCTTCCACTTCTTCAACTACGTGATTCTCTTCTCTAGTTCGTGATTCCAGCATTCAACCATTTTCAAATTCTTGGTAAGTTATTTGTATTGTTTCGATTGGGTGATGAGTGTCGATTTGGTGAGGGGTATTTTTTTCATCTGGGTATTTTATCTGGGTATTTCCAACGGCGACGAATTTCATGGGTATTTTTTTTGCACTAATTCTAGCTTCCCGTTCCTCTTCTTTTACTTATGCACTTCCATGCACAATGCTCTGAAATGTTGGTCACTTCCTTTCTTGCATTGAGTTCAGCATCGTATGTTTACTTTTGAGATAATCATTGGCAGCCTTTGTAAGTTTTGTTTTCTTTCTTTTGTTGAGAAACTACTAATATCACTTCTGTTGTTTTTATGCTTGTTGAGCAGTTACCTGATATTGGAATCTCTGAAAGTGGAGTGGGTTGGATAATTTTTGTTATATTGGAATCTCTGTGTGAAAGGTTTGTGTTGTTATTGTGAACTTAAAGATCGATTTGTGCACACAGCAGTTGACTGATGGTTATGTGTTTGTTAACAAAACCTGCTTTGGATTAATTAGAGTTGGGTTCAACTGCCATTGGCTTGAAGACAAAAGATGTAGTGCTTGCTGTGGAGAAGCGCATCACCTCGCCATTGCTGGTTTGTCCTCTACCAATTGCATCCTCTAGATTTATATGAGATAACTGGAGTTTATATGTTAACACACGTTCATAAATAAAAGAAGGTATTTTAGTTCTGTTCGTATGTTAACACACGTAGAAGCAATTAGCATATGAGATAACTGGAGTTCACAAAGATCATAGCTTCGTTCACATAGTAAAAGCTGAAGTAGTCAGACATAGCTTGAGTGACTGTTTCAGTTGATTTCTGTCAGTTTTTCCCACAACATTGGAAACTATACATTTGATTTTTACCTAAGAAGATTTCACCTGTAAATAGAGCATAAGTCAAAGGTGAGAGTGCTGCAAATAGGTCGCCTAGAAGAGAATGCTTGTGATCACTGTCCACCATAAGAAAGATTGCAGGGAAAAATATTAGTTCCTCCTTGGAAACCTTCATAGATGTAGCTGTAAGATTACAACCATATAACTTTTAATCTGCAAACTTGGATCCTTGTGCAATCTCCAATAGTACATACCTTGATGAACTTGAATGTGATTTATCTGCAGACCATGTCTTCCCGACAGTTGTCATAGGAACGCCTGCCATGCTGACAATAACAAAAATTACTTTGAATAACAATAACAGAAATCACCCAGTAGCCCCCCAATTATTAGAGTAAAAAGGTCTGAAGTTGAATTCAATAATGTTGTACTGGCAACTGTTGTTCATGCAAGTGCAGCATTTGTTAGATACTGCAAACATCAAACCACTGTTTTAAAGAGGGTGCCCCTTGGAAAAATTGTTCACTTTTACCTCACTCAACAATTTTAATATATGTTCTTATCAGTTTGCAGAAGCTATTCACAAACCCTGTCTGAGAATTTAAGAAACCTTATAGAGTAGCTATGTGAAAGAGTCGTTACCAACCTGAATTGCTTGGTATGCGAAGTTCATTTTGGTTTTGTGTTGAGCATCGCTCTCCATGAAAAAGTTTCCATTTTGCGAGTGGTTTTATCATTTTTTTCATTCTTGTGGGATTTTAGAAGTGATTTTAGAAGTAATTAATAAGATTTAAGACTTATTAATTATTACAAAAGACAGAGAGTCAACTTCTTCTTTTAATCCTGAAATAGAGTGACATACTAAACTGCGATTGGTTGACCATTAACCCTGCAAGTCTGAACTACTTCAATCTCATGAGTGCGCCCTTACCCTGACTGCTACAGTTATAGTTCTCTTTCCGATGATATTCACAAATGGGGTGCTCGGAATTTAAGACAATGAAACAAACCATTTTCCAAATGTAAACCCTACTTTGTTTACCTTAATCATGGTATTCAAGAGAATCTCATCTTTTTTAGCAATGTAGACACACTGTGTTAATGTAAAGAGGATCTGTAGTAATTAATAAGTTTATTGGAAAAAAACAGGTGGTTATCTCCTTTTGACCAATCACCACATTCAACCCTTGCGTTTCATAAAAAATCTGAAGTACACATATAGTGCATCTTCTTCTATTGTAAACTTCTTCTAAAACAAGTGATTGTCTATGCCCCGGGACAAGCATGGTGAGATAACTTTGACAAAATTAGAAATGCAATTTAGAAGTCAAAAGCCAGCGCATGGTAGTTTGTTGAGATATTGACATTAGCATTGAATTAAAGGCGGTTTTTGTAAGTATGTAGTTAGTTTTCCAAGTATTAATTATTTCACTCTGTTCTTTGAAACATTTGGAGTGAAGTGAATCAGTACACTCTCTTCGTATGGACAATAGGCAATAGCTGCGCCTGCACTGCTTCACGGACTAGTTAAATGGCGCTCTCTTCTTGCACAAAAATACTGATTCTACTGAAGACTCTTTAACTAAAATATTGAGTTTATCATGTATGGGTTTAATATTGCTTAATCTGTACTAATTTGGTTTATTAACTCTACACCAACCAACTCCATGTATAAGCACAGATACAAAGGAAATTGAGTGTGTCATGCATCAATTTCTTTCGTATTTATCATCATCATTATTAAATTGTTGGATTATAGTACAATTTTTACCCGTTCAAGCTCAAAATAGTTGAGGTTTTCCTGTTATTGAGGTTTTAATCTCTCTCTTTTTTTTTCTGGTTTATTTAAAACGTTTGATATGTAGATAACTTATTATTATTTTTGAAAAGTTTTCGTCCAACTTATACAAAAATTAAAGGCGTAAAACCTCTATAGATAACATTAACGAAAGTGTAGATATACCTCCTCCAAGTTGAGTAAGAAAACTTAGACTGAATGTCTTCAATGGATTATCCATAAACCTAAGGAATACTCTTACGACTAAAATGCATAGAAAAAGATATGAACACATTAAATAATAATAACAGGTCCATAGTCCGAGCTAGCTATAATTGCTATATATGGCTGGCTATTCTGGATTTAAATATTGCAATTGGAAGTATTCTGATATTTGGAGATTGAAAGTGAGCGACGGTAGAGGTGTAGACTGATGAAATACTTGGAATAGCTTGTTATGTTCTAAAAACTAGGAGGTTAGTAACTCATAATTCAAATCTTTCTCCTAACCCACTTAAAGAGAGATTACAATTCCTATGCACTAAAACTTCAGTGGGTCTCAAATTTGTTTTTCTACAAGTTAATTGTTGTACTCGTTGCCTTCACAATCATAAAATGGCAAGTTCTTGCACATTTTGTTATGAGAGCTTAGTTTTGTTACATGTAATTGATTTAAGATATATAAACAAAAATCCACTTAAGTTGAATTTAAACTTAAATAATTAATTCAGTTATAACATAAAGAATTTAAATGATTAAATTTTTATATATCTTAAATCAATTACATGTAACAAAACTTAAATAATTAATTTTTTATATACCTTATATAGTTGGTGGCATAATCTTTGATAACCCATTAATCCTTTCAAGGTTTTGATTGAGGTTGTCAAAGCAATTTAGTTATATAGTGGTAAGAACTAAAAAAAACTTATCTTTACTTTTAGGGGCTTCCCTGATTGAATACTTTTGGTTTATAGTCCAAATAAGTACTGTTGGTGTTAGGTAATGGCTCTGAAACAGCCTAATACAGGTCTTTTTGTGGGACTGAACAACATTGTCACCAAGAAGAAATTGCCTCCATGCCCATCTAATCGCAAAGGACAAAGTTGATTGAGATTTCAGTCTCCTATATTTTGATCTACTAATTGTAATGTTTAGATTCTAAGTTGGTATGATGAACTGAGAGAATACTTTTTGGATCTGTTGAATGATGAGTTAAGATTCTCCACATGATCGCTGAATTAATCAAGCATTTGAATTCCAATTTTTAAGCATCTTTTGCCTAGCTTCTTTGTACAAATTTCTCGCTCTCTCCTCTGATGATGTCTCTTGTAGAGTCAGTGGTGGTGCTAAGAAAAACAAGTGAATTGTCATTCTCAATTTTAATATCTGCAACGAACTAAATCTTTCATTTTCTGGTTAGAGACTAGTCAGAGGTGTTTCTCAAAACTTTGTTTTGTTTAATTGGAATCAAATGATGATTTTATAATTTTCGAACTCATTATATTGCAGAAGTTATATGCATGTCAGATATGAATTTGTGATTTGGCTAAACCTAAATTCTATAAAAATTCACAGGAGTAAATTCTATACAAATTGAATCAAGAACAGTAAATCAATATGACTCAAAAATCCAATTTGAGACAATATACATGTTTTTGTTTTTAGTTTTTATATTAGAAATCTCATCCTAGTGAGATTTTCCCTGTGTTTCTATACCGGTCACTTGCTACCGGTGGTCGGCGGAGATGGAGTACATAAGTCCTGAAGGCCTCTGAGTTGACGGTCGTCGTCCAATGGAAGTATACTCTCTCTCTCACTTTGGGTGTTTCTTTTTTTCAGTTTCCGGGTTCTGTGAACATGGTTAACTGATTTTTATTTGCTTTTGCAATGATGTCAAATGAGGCAACTTAGAGCACAGATCGGTACTGTAACTAAAGTTGATTGTATTGTTTGATCTTCCTAAAATTTGGTTCTTTTTTCTTTTTGGCTTGACTTTTGGAAGGGAAACATTGGTTTGTTGGTTTTTTCACTCCTTTCCAACAGTTATGCTGTTTTTGAGATGGGTAACACTAAAGTTCTTGCAGCAGTATATGGGCCTAGAGAGGTAAGCTATTAATTTTCTGGTTGTGGAAGGTTTGCTGTATTATTGTTGTTTGATAAGTGCATATTTGTCTAATATTTATGTTTTAATTATTCTATTTTATTCCTCTTATTGATTTAATTATTGAGACTTAATTTGATTTAATATTTCCTTGTAGGGAATTACAATCTTTGCATGACATGGAAAATTAAGAGGAGAAATCAGCAATTAAATCAGCAGAGGGCAATGAGACGTGGACACAAGAGGAGACAGCTGGAAAGTTCAGCGTGAATTAGCTAGAGTATTGAGGAGAAACGAAAAATCATGAAGACAAGGAATAAATCAAAGGAGCAGGTACAAGGAATAAATAACGCAAGTCAACAAATTAAAAGACAGCACAAAGGTGGACCAATCAGCTGGGGCGTGCGTCAATTGAAGAGAGGAAGTAAATTAGCAAAGTTGGAGGCAGCAAGGAGACGGCAACGTGACGCAAATCAGGAGGCAACAAATTGAATTAAAAGAAAACAAACAGTAAAGGGGATATACAGGGGTTCGGCAGTGTCAAGTCAACAATTAACAAGGCTTGTGTTTCAATTAAATTGGAGGAGCCAATTAAATAGCTACATGAGACAACTGGGAGGCGTGAGCTACGGAAATTCACGCAAGAAATTCACTGGGCAGCTGGCACAAGAAGAAGCATGCACGTGTCCAGCACTAGAGAAGCAAAATAAGAAGCAATTAAATGAAGTGACGCAGCAGCAGATTAGAGGACCAAGGGTTTTAACGCATAAGAGAATAAAAGGAATGAGAAGCATTGACACAATGGATTGGCGGCAATTAATGGGCCCAAAAATTAACGCAACAGTGGATGCAGGAGAGGGGTTGGCGTGAATTAAAAAGTGAAGGCTTTTAATTGTTGGAAAGGCACGTGACAGGGGGGTGACGAAAATAGGAGATTGGTCAGATAAATAAAAAGATACAACGCAACAGTAGGGGAAGAAAGGTTAACAGGTGAGGCGGCGGCTGTGCTATTTTGAAGAGAAAATCAGCGACACTTGGAGGTTAATGAGCAGCCGTACGTGAGAAGGAAACCAGCCAGCGACACTTGGATGGGAAGGAGCTGCGGCAATCAGAGAGGGAAGCAATCAGCATCGGTGTTTTAGGGAGATCTTCTAGTTTTTCTTCTTTTCCCTTATTTAGATTATGTTAATTAAGAATTCTTTTTTGTTTAATTTCGTTATGAGTAGCTAAGTTATCTTTAGTCGGGGAATTCCAATTGTTATGCTTTGACTTGTGAGACTATTGTTCTGATTATTTGGTTTATAATATTCGCACTGTTTCCGTTTTACTGTCATTGTTTATTAATTGATTCTGCGATTAGGGCCCGATTGTAGAGTTAGTTAATTTGCA